>CAIGRF010056737.1:26779-47307 GCA_903798235.1 Fraxinus ornus
ATTAGGCCCAATAACACGAAGTAGCGGGCTATCAACCGTAGAGCCGTCCTAATTTCGGGTTGGGCCATGAGTAACTCTAATTTAATTAGGTTACTTCGAATAGCCCAAGTGGGTTACGTGGTGGTTCCAGTAATTGTGGTGTCAATTTACAATCAGTCAATTTTGGCCGAAGCCGACTGAATAAAATAACCGAGACTTTCATCATCGCCCAAGTTCATGAACACAGCAGCACTAAATATGATTAGTATAGAGTCTTTGGGTTTCAATGTTATAAATCAACTAGTTTATGCCCTGAGGAGACTGCGATAAGAATGGAACCTCAAATAGTTTCATGGTAGTAAGGAGTGCGATGATATCTGACTGATAGACAATCCCCCAGCTCCTAGTTATGGTCTCAAATGTTGTAAGGATTCACTTACAGTTTGATTCTAAGACTGATTTAGGTGGCACATTATATCAGCAAATATGCTCGATAGATGGGATCGCTTGGACAAAATAAATCTTCCGCACTACATGGATGATGGTGAGATTTCCCTGAATCAAATATTATAATGTTTTATACTGTAATATGGAAAGGTGAGACACACATCATATTCCTCCAAGAGCTGCAATCATACAGAGAGAATATTGTTGGTGAAGTAAAGGTCCTGCAGCAATAACCTGCTTACTAGCGTACATAGACTAAAGTATACATTTTTTGCAGGTTTGGCATGGAGGACTAGATAGTACTGGTAGTATTTAAGGAATAAAAAGAAGCTAAAATCTTCAACATTGTATGCCTAGTTGTATTAGCTACCAAAACTTGCCCTTCCGGCTTTAATCTTTGCCCTAGCTTCTTTCTTTTCTTTTCTTTTTTTCCATCCATGTGTTCAACATGGTAGCCAAGCGGAAAAAGGTACTAGGGCCTTGGACTTCTTATTGTAGGTTATCATTAGGGGACCCATGGTACCAAAACTAGTCATTAGCATCAACTAGGCCCCTGTTGAACATTTATTTGCTGCCACTAATCTCGACTTCTAGTCATACTATAAAGACTGAAGTTTCTACAAGATGTACTCCTCACAGGACTCTATTTTCATAAAGCAGAGATTCTTATTATCATCTGCCAAACCTACTCCTACTTTTCTCAACAATGCACCATGTTTTCCTTGTTCTCCTATAACGACAAGCCTGGCCAGAATGTTCAATTGTCCAAATATGGTAATTAGCTTAGCCACCAGCGGCTATGGATTCGGATAAATGTAAAAATGAAGTCAAGGTATTCAGCTAGGAGGGTGGTGCACAGATAACATGAGCAGGATAGTGAAAGTTATCCAAGAGATCTATGGTTAAATATTAAAAATGCTTATTGAGAACAGCAAACGGTGCAGAACGTTACTTCCTTGTCCACGGGGTAGCCAAATGCATACAGAAGATGGATATAAAATTTATGCTGAAGATATTTTCAAATATTTGAATAACTAGTGTGAGTGGAGAAAAAAAAAAGTTTGGACACAGGAGTTCTGGACATTGTAATAATTACTTTTAGATTATGAAAACGCATAACAATTTTTGAGACGAACATATTGACCCTTGCTAGGTTTATATCTAATCCAGAAAGCTTTGACATATCCTACTGAATTTTGGGATAGAGTTTTTTTTCCAGAAATTAATAAATTCAGAAAGCCCGGAGGAAAGTAACATTAGTTCCATAACTAAGGGAAAAATTGCAAACCAAGTTCCACAAGAAAGGGAAAGTTGCAAACCTTTTCATGAAGATTGGTTATAGATTGCAGCATCAGACGCGTCTGCATATATAGAAACTCAATGAATGTACATTATTGCAACACAAGCTACAAAAATAAAATGTTAAAAAGCCACTATATGTAGTTGGAAGGAAGATTTCAAAAAATTAAACAGAATAAAGAAAAAAGACATGCAATATGAATATAAATATAAACCAAAAGAAAAGAAAACAAACCTGAACTTTTTTCTCAAGCTTATTTCTGGAAGCCTTAAAAGGCAATATAGA
Source organism: Fraxinus ornus (assembly GCA_903798235.1). Taxonomy (NCBI): domain Eukaryota; kingdom Viridiplantae; phylum Streptophyta; class Magnoliopsida; order Lamiales; family Oleaceae; genus Fraxinus; species Fraxinus ornus. The sequence goes on from CAIGRF010056737.1 coordinate 28,791, forward strand.
TTTCAGTGGTAGGTCTAAAATCGTTAGTTAAGGGTGCAGGGCCTTCCCCCAATATAAAGTATGGTATAGTAAGTGCAGTACAAGAATTTGGTATAGCAAGTGCAGTACAAGAATTGTACTCCTTCAATTAGCTTTATTGTAACAACATGAGATATGCAAGTAAAAAGCTTTGACAAACTGCAAATGGTAGAGCAATGTGCATATAATAGGTAAGAGACTGCCAGTTTTTTTGTATTGAATATCTAAGCTACTGGTCGTAGACGGCAACCTTTGGTTTCTCCCATAACTCCACAGAACCTTGTTTTATCTTTCATTAACAACTGGTCCCTTTTTTACTTGTTCTTTTTTTATTTCATTTTTTCCTTAATTTTTCAGAAAATTTGTAGAGATAACTTCTACACCCCTCTCTGTATTTACAGAAAAAATATTGTGCTCTTATGTTTCACATGCTGAATATTTTGTTAACGTCTCTAGTTTTCTCTAAACCTTATTTCTCCTTTATCATTCCAGAAGTCACACTTTCAATTCTGCTTCTGTCCTTGCAGATTTATATTTTTCTTTCTTTCCATTTTCCAACTGACCAATATAAATAAATAAATATCTTCAGCAAAAATATAAAAGGATGAAAAGAGAGAATAGTTGATACTTTATGTTGGTGTTCTCTGAAGGTGTATTGAGAATAGTAGAAAAAGATTGACCTTTTGTGCTGAGAAAGTAGAAAAAATTGACCTCTGTAGATCTTGTTCTTACCAGTGCAGCCTGGAGTTGTCCCTCATAAAGTTAATGTACTCTAGTAGTAAGTATAAGAATAGTGCGAAAAGATTGGCCTTTGTAGATCTTGCACTCATTATTGCAGCCTGGAGTTGTTCCTCCAAATGAACAAGATCAGTTATGCTGAGGTTATCAACATCTGGCTCTCTGAGGTCCCTGTGTAAAAATGAAACAATTTTGGGCATAGTGTTCTTATAGGGAAGCTAAACTAGAGGATGGAGTACTTGCCTTTCCACTATTTGCAGAAGCTCTCTACATGACAAGCAACTTGCATAGTTAGAATAACGTTCCTGCCATGGAAACAATAGAAAAGAACATATCAGATTATACAAATTTATGAGCACACACAACTGCAGTAAAAAACATTTGCGAAATGGTGACATATCATCTAAATATATTAATCGAATACATGAAGTGCCTTCTAGTTCATATTCTGTAAATCACCATGCAATGCGTAAGATCTCAATGATTCAATAATATAATATATTGATGACACTAGGATCATTTGTCCTCACCAAATTCCCTTGGTCTCATTCGGAATGTTAGGATGTTGAACCGTATAAAAACCTGTAAAACGGAAAACCTTCCAAAAACAAAAATACAAATTTAAGGCTCTAATCTAGCCTGTGTGTATTTAAAGATGCTTAGGAATTAGACCACAACAAAGCTCGAATGGAAAAATCATTTTGAGTTGAAACGAGTTTAGAAGTGAATATGACCCGAGTCTCACAAATCCCTGCAGAGGCACTTAGTTCAGCTTCAACATGGCTGTGATACCGTTGCAAGATATCTGGCAAGCTGGTATAGTAGGTTCAGTTACACACCAGAGTGAAAGAACACCTAGGATTCTAAATTAATGACAGAAAGAGGGACTTTTAAAGGTAAAAAAAGTAATGTAAGAACCAAATAATAGACATTATGCCATGAATAATTGACCAAAGTTATTAATTGCTATCAGGTATACAAGGATTCTCAGAAGCTCATACTTGGATGTCCAGCTCTTTATCTATTCCCTACAAAAGGGTAGGGGAGCAAGGACAAATGAGCTGATAGAACCTTTAGAGGTTGATGAAGACAACCATATTTTAGAAAAATTCTTTGTTGTATATAGAAACATATTCTAGTTAAAAATGGATATGTTCCATCAGATGAATAGTCTTATTCATGCTTGAAATTATTAATATTGATCCTATAGGGGAGAGTGGATAGGAATAGGATCGCATCAAAAAATTCAGTGTTACCCTTACTATTATCTTAACATTAGAAACTCCATTATTTCAGCTGGAAATATTCTCACGAGGATTTAGATCAAAATTATCAAATGATACTGGTTCAAAATCAAAACCTTCCACCATCTGCCCAAGCCTCAAAAGAAAACATATTAAGAAAGATACAATTCCCGATAAATGTCCAGCATCAGGAATATCCTGTTAGCTCCCTGAAAACCTTGGGCACAGAAACCATTTAGAAGTCTTGCCACCAACCATAGGATTATATACCTTCACATTCTACAAACACTTTATTTTCAACACATTCTAGGTAAGGTGGTCTGAGAAACAGAACAACTATGGAACAAGTAACACACGCAATTATAAGCGTGCAGGTTATTAGACTCAGTGGCTCTGCAGCTCACATGCCAGCACATCAGCTCCAACATCAGCTCACTTGCCAGCACATCAGCTCCCACCTCAACTCAGCTTCAACTAATTATGGGCGCCAAAATTAGTAAATAACAGCTGTCAATTAGTTGGCATTTAGGCAGCGAAGTCAGATAGATATTTTCTGTAATTCACCTATTTAAACATTCGACATTGCTACTGTTTCTGTTTTTTTTTTTTGGTTAAGATCAATAATATCTCTCTTCTCCATTTTCTCATTTTCTTCAATATGGTATCAGAGAATTTGTTTGATAAATTCGATTGATTTCTTCTGATCAATTCATCCAGAAACTGATGATGGAGCATGATGCGCCAAATAAATCTGTATCGTCCGCAAGTAATTCGAATGCTGATGATGCGTCTAACCCATACTTTTTACACCATTCCGATAATCCAGGTTTGATTCTGGTTTCGCAGTCATTAACTGGGGATAACTATGCTTCCTGGAGTAGATCTATGCTAATTGCCTTGTCAGCGAAGAACAAATTGGGGTTTATTGATGGAACCATATCTCGACCCGAAGACAATCAGGATCAAATCAATTAATGGATTCGTAACAATAATATTGTTACCTCGTGGATTCTAAACTCTGTGTCCAAAGAGATATCTGCCAGTGTATTATATTCAGAATCAGCCTATGAAATATGGACTGATCTGAGAGAGCGATACCAGTAAAGGAATGCTCCCCGTATTTTTCAGCTGAGACGAGAATTGATGAACCTTACGCAAGGGGATTCTTCTGTCAGCACTTATTTCACCAAATTGAAGACAATTTGGGAAGAACTCAGCAATTACAAACCTGTTTGTTCTTGCAGCAAATGTATTTGTGGAGGAAATAAGAAGTTAATTGATCATCATCATATGGAGTATGTGATGTCCTTTTTAATGGGGCTACATGAGTCGTTTGGACAGACTAGGGGACAAATTTTATTGATGGATCCTATTCCTTCTATCAACAAGGTCTTTGCATTGGTGGCTCAGGAAGAGAATCAAAGAAAAATTAATATGACTAATGAGACGCCTGCTAGCACAATGACCTTTTATGCTCAGAATAATTCCAACAAGTTGAACCAAGGAGATACTAGAAAAGTTGTAGGACAGCAACATTATAATAAATTTCAAAGGAAGGAGAAGCCAATATGCACTTACTGTGGAAGCATTGGTCATGCTGTTGATAGATGTTATAAGCTACATGGCTATCCATCGGGGTATAAACCTAGACCAAGATATGGACAGAATATGATGCCTAGTTCAAACAATCAAGTCATGGCTAATCAAGTTTCTGAACATGTTGCTGCTGTCGATCAAAAACAGGACAATGATGTAAGTGTTGGAAATTTCATTCAAACTCTTAATCTGAATCAGTATCAACATCTGATGAGCATGCTGAATACTCATCTCAAATGTGCTAAGTTGGATTCAGAAATAGGGGCCATTTCACGTAAGGAATCAGATACCTGCTTCTCCATATCTATTAATCCAGCTTTTAATTCATCTAAGCATTGGGTGATAGATTCAGGGGCTACCAGTCATATATGTTCTGATCATTCAGCTTTTTTATACTATGAGGCTAATTAAAAATGCATATGTCACATTGCCAAATCATGTGCAAATTCCTATGAGATCGATTGGTAATGTCAAAATCACATCTGATTTGATACTTGGTGATGTCTTATATGTCCCTCAGTTCAGATTCAACCTGTTATCAGTGAGTGCCTTAACAAGGAATACTTCATTATGTGTCAAGTTTCTCATTAATTCTTACATGATCCAGGACTTGAACACATTGAGGATGATTGACAAGGGTGAGAGGAAGGCACATCTCTATGTCATAGACTCCAGTTCATCAGTTCATAATGATGTTTGTTCATCAGTTCATAGTGATGTTTGTAAACCTTCTTTTTCTGTATCCAATAATGTAACTAGTCAGATATGGCATGACAGACTTGGGCATTTGTCATATCAGAAGTTAGTTTTGTTGAAGAACTTGTTACATATTGATGGTAGTTGTCATAAACACGATTTTCAAGCTCCTTGTTTTGTTTGTCCTTTGGCAAAACAAAGGAGGCTTCCGTTTGTATCCAATAATCATCTATCAAGTAATGCTTTTGATTTGGTGCATTGCGATGTCTGGGGTCCATACAATGTTCCCACTTATGCTGGCCACAAGTTTTTCCTTACTTTAGTGGATGATTGTACTAAGTTTACGTGGGTTTATCTGATGAAACATAAATCAGATGTGAGGTTTATTATACCTAAGTTTTTGGCCCTTATAGAGAATTAGTTTCACAAAGTCATTAAGTGTTTCAAATCCGATAATGCTCAAGAACTGAAATTTACTGAATTGTTTGAAATCAAGGGGATTATCCATCAGTTTTCATGTATTGTTCTGTGGTTGAAAGGAAGCACCAGCACTTGCTCAATGTGGCTCGTGCATTATATTTTCAGTCAAGAGTCCCTATTCAATTCTGGGGTGACTATGTCCTCACAGCCACTTATCTAATCAATAGGACTCCTTCTCCCATCCTAAAAAATATGACCCCTTTTTCCTTGCTGTATAAAGATGTCTTTGATTACAATTTCCTTCGTGTCTTTGGGAGTCTCTATTTTGCATCAATTCTGATTTCCCAAAGAAACAAATTCTCACCTAGAGCTCGAGCATGTGTTTTTCTTGGTTATCCCCCGGGTGTCAAAGGGTATAAACTCTATGATATATCATCAAAGTCTTTCCTCATCTCTAGAGATGTCATTTTTCATGAAAAACACTTTCCTTTTCAGTCTATTGTTTCCATTTCAGAGGTAACAGATCCTTTCCATGATATTGTGTTACCAAATGTCTCATCTGATCACTTTGATCATGTTTCTAATTCACCTATATTCCCTTACGCCAACAATGAAACTCCCACTGATAACAATGATACATCACTTATTGAGCCTTCTTCAACTCAACACTCCTCTTATTATGTTCCAAGTCCTCAAAGCCTTGGTCACATTCAGCAATCTCATCCTGTTACCAGGAGATCAGCTAGGGTAAGTAGGACTCCTTCCTATCTTCAAGAGTTTCATTGTAATCTCCTTGCTAACCAGATACCTAGTGAAACCAATTCCAGTTATTCCTTGACTAAATACCTTTCATATGACTCATTTTCTTCCTTACATAAAACCTTTCTTCTCAATGTTTCCTCAAATATAGAACCACAGTTTTATCACCAGGCTGTCATATCTGATCACTGGAGGAAGGCTATGGCAGATGAGTTATCAGCCATGGAGTCTAATAAAACATGGACTGTGGTCAATTTGCCTCAAGGGAAACACTCAATTGGCTGTCAATGGGTTTACAAAATTAAATATGGGCCTGATGGACATGTGGACAGGTATAAGGCGCATTTAGTTGCTAAGGGGTATACTCAACAAGAAGGGTTGGAACAAGTAACACACGCAATTATAAGCGTGCAGGTAAACATGGTGGTCTGTAGTGCTATCACGTTACTTTTCAATAAATGAGTGGTTGCTTCTAAATGTTACAAAGGTGGTTGTTTCAGGTCTCACTAATTTCTCCCACCATACCCACCACTGAAAAATGAATGTGAAAAGTATAACGCTGTCCAATGAAAAGTAGATGAATTGAACATCGAAAACTGTACAAGTTTGTCTTGTAAAGCATGTCATTCCTACTACCTTTTTCAAAGAAGTATCTTCCTCCAAAATAATTTCAAGCACCTTGAAACAATTGAAATCAAAGGTTAAAATTCCTGTGAAAATGATGTTACAGCCCAAGAAGCAAAAAATGCACGATACTTGAAGGAAAAGAGGAAATACTTGTTACTAGCCTTGTAAGAAATAGAAATGAATGTAACAACTCCAAAAACTTGCCAAGGTTGAAGCTGTAGTAATTATAGGTGGAGTTGCAATATTTGGAAATTTTCCATCCACGTTTAATACTTTGAGGCCTTTAGCTCCCTAGTGGCGCTAAACGGAAATTTGAATCTCCTAAATAGCAAAACATTTTTTTTTTTAAAGGCAGATCATCAACTCATCCTCCGTGCATTTTTAGGCTCCACTAAAAAAAGATAATGGGAGTTAAGGATGTCCCAACCATAATATATATGGCACTTCCAAGAATACATGGGAGGAGGGCGTAAACCTAACTTCGAAGAAAGCAGAAAAACGAAAATGAAATTGAATCCTCTAAAAACAAGAGAAAAGCTTAAAGATCAAGAATTCAATCGTAACAGCTTTAATGCATTGAGTTTGGCAATAATAAAGCAAGCATAGCCATCCTCTTAAGTCTTAATCAGCAAAGAAGAGAGGTAATCTCCTAATCTCCATAGGCTAAGAAAAAGATAACAATGCCATAAAAAAGAAAGAATATATAACTTATTCCCAATAGAACTAAAAGTCCTGTCATCCAAGCCCCCGTTTGGCTCCCTTTATCTCACTTTAATTTAATTTTTAACAAATTTTCAACCCAACCTTTTTAACAACAGGGGCCAATGTCTACACCCTATCTAATCACTTGGCAGAGGATATCAATATCCAAGGGACCGTTGGACGATATAAGTACATTACCACCCTCCACTTTCCTCGTCAAATTACAAAATTACCCCTCAATGCATAGTCCCCATTTGACACCTAATGTTTGTAGGGGTATTATGGCCTTTTAGTCCCCTAGTGTAAAAGTTTCCATTGATTATTATTGACTGTCAGTTCCACACGTCACCTGCAATGTCAGTTGGAATGGACACATGGAACCCCCATGTGGTTGAGAAATTTAGAAAATAATCAATTTTAATGAAATTTAAAGGGGGTCAAACGGGGGCCAAATAGTACTAAAAATAAATATAGTACTAAAAAATTAATAATAAAACTTCGTCATAGAATATTTGAAATACTAGGAATCCTAAGGTTATCCTGTGATCTTGACTTCCTTTGATCAATTACCCCACCATGTTTCTAATTGGTAAATCCGGCATGGGGCATGGAAGGTTTTGATCCTTTTGTTTTGGGAGGAATAACTTCTCATCATATTGCAACACGGACATTGGACATATTAACGGGTCCATTCTAGGGAAATGTCCTCTCAATGCCCACACTAGATATGAACCGAACTGTCTTATCCTTGTTCAAGATGTTCCGTCCCGAAGATATGAACCTATGATTGTGAGCATTCCTCTTCTCATTCAGATTGTTCTTGTTCAAGATGTCCCCTTCTGAAGATATGAAACTATGACTTTGAGCATTCCTCTTCTCATTTTCAATTGCTAACTTGATGTCCTTCGCTTCAAGATCCTCCATTTTTTTATCCTTGAACTAGTTCAACAAATCTTTCTTTTGCTTGAGGCAAGTCTAACATTCTTTGAATTCTAATGAGATCATGTCTTGATTTTATCTCTTTTCATCAAACTTCTACATTTCAGGTTTCATCCTCATCAAGGCAAAAAAGTTTGATAAAGATGAGAGAATTAATTGCAATAACTATGTCATCTTTAATTTTGACTTTCCCAAATGCATACAAGTCATTGATGATCATTATCATGATGTTTCCTTGATAATCTCGGAGGGGTACTTCACAAAGACTAAAGACTAATTGTGTTCATGTAGCACGACTTTTGACCGACCATTTTCTTATGGGAGCTTGTCGTGCCTACAGTAGTTCATTTGATAACCTACGTTGGGATGTCAAGATGTACTATCTCATCGAGGCCAACTATAAAGGGCATACGAATCGTTGTTGTAAAGGATGTCATTGCATATATGCGGTTTGATTGATAGAAATCTTCACTTTAAAGTACAACAGCATTATGAGTGTTCTGGTTTGGTTCATAGAAATCATTATGCCGAAGTACGTCACTATTTCACGGGTAAGGATTTGATTCTCAGGTAGAAAGCCATCTTGCTTATTGTATTCAAACATAGATGTGTCTGAAGGCAAATCTCCAACTTTATATTGTGCTCTTAAGATTATCTGAATGTCACCAGGGTCATTGCAGTTAAAATGTGCAAAATATTATGAGCATTGTTTTTAAGTTTCTACCATCATTCGTTGGAAATTCTCATATGAGATTGGCAATTTTCAAAATCTTAGGATTGTTGCCACAAGGATGCATAGTACTAATGCCATAAATAACCACTTAACAAGAGCAAAATCCTTGCTTGTTGCTAATTTGGTACGTGAAATTTTTTTAGTCTTATAAAACCAAATCAAAAGCTTAAAGCTTAACAGAGTTACTTGAATATATCAAGTTTAGAAATTACAAAGATGTTAAGCCCCCTTCTTATATAGCCAAATACGAAAAATAACTCTCAATCTCAACAGGCCAAAGAGAGATGGAAAATAAGGATCCGGTTTAGCATTTTTTTTACTAGTTTTTAAAAAGTAACATAGTTTTTACTAGTTTAAGGATCCGGTTTAGCATTTTTTTTTTTTTTTTGAGTCAATCTAAGGGCATTTTCATAATTTTTGCCGTTTTTGAGTTTCATTCAAATGTCTATCGAATTAAGGTCTACTTTTATTAAGATTCGTTTTAACTCTTTAAATACGTATTTAAGGGTTTGAAAACCCTTCAGTCATTTTGATTAATAACAATTCAATTTTTCCATTAGTTGGTGGATTCCAATATTTCTCACGTTCGTTCGAACAACACCCGTTTGTGTTATGAACAAGATCCTTTTATTATTATTTACGTTTTCGTCTTGCATCATGCTATTAATTAGCAAAAATCTATGTTGCTTGGGCTCTTCTGCTCGTTTCCTACAAGAATTTACATCATTTTTTAATCTTAAATATATAATAATGGATGCAACTAAACAATACCCAAAATTTTTAATACGTGGATGTGTCTTATAAAATTTTATTCTTAAAACTCTTATGCCAATAAGTTGTAGAATTATAAATATGATTTTTAAGGATATAGGATATATTCGATGGTAAATCTTAATAGATTAGATTGTAAATTGTAACACTTAAATTGGATTTCATTTGAAGTCTAATATTTTAATCTAATACACAAAAAAGAAAAAAGAAATAAATAAAAATTGAAACATTGAGTTTTAATTTAAAGGAGATTAGTTTGTCATCTAAACCTTCAAGTAGTCCCAAATTTTCTCATTTTTCCTAGGTTCAACCTCTTGTTCCTATTCAAAAGGTTCCTATGTTTAATGTCGCATATTATGCCAAATAACTCTTTAGTCATTACTTAGGATCCTCCTCTACTTCTGTCGCTTTCTTCCCACATTCTTGAAACTATTTTTGCGTTTACAAGATAAAAATCGGGAGTCGAATGTTTACTTGAGAAAGAACAATACATATCCCATTTGAAAGAGTTCGGTCATACAGCATTCATGCACTTCCCTTTACTCCGTAGGGCTTCTCTAGCAAGAAGCATATGAAAAAGCAAGGTAGGAAAGAGTTCTGTTGCAAAATAATCTCGCAAGCGTACGGGATCGTTGTACAAGTAATAAATGTGATGAGTGAGTTGTCGTCCCACAATGAATGATGCTTAATTCTAATGCAATCGATATATCTAAATTCGAAACAATAACAAGATATGTTGGATTTTTATTTAACTATCTCTAAAACTACGAAAACAATGAAATTATGATTTTTTAAATCAAATGTGAAAGAGTGTATTGGATTTCCGATTCCACTAAGTGACTCTAGCATTCAATTCTCAACTTGTGATAATTACTTCAATCCTTGTATTTGTGACGATCGATAATTTCACTTCTATTTATTATTGTTTTCCAAGATATAATAAACTTATATTGATCACGACACGATCCTATTCCTAGTCCGCATTCATATGATAAATATGCATTAAAATATAGGATTATCACAGAAGATCGCACACTTTACAAATATTATTCCTAATATTTATTCTTTATGTGTTCCAGATATATTGTTCTACTTATCGTGAATTTTTCAACACTATGAATAAGCAAATTATTGCCCTAATGGTGCGCAAATATTAAAACAATATGAAAAAGCATGTATATGGAATCACAATGCGAGAATCAACCTAAAAATCAAAAGTCTTGAATTAAAAACTAGAAATCAAATAGTTTCATCATCCATCCAATACAAATAAACTTAACCTAGCATCGTGTTATGTAAATCACAAAATAAGATTTGGAAAAACATCACTCGGAATAAAAAGTAATGAATGAAAATTGAAAACCCAATTTTTTCTTTGTATTTCTTCAAACCGGATTTTGAATCTTCAATATCTTGTGATAATCGCCTTTGAATCTTGTCCTAAACCTTTTCTTTTGGTGAAAATTTGGATTTGATATGCCCTGAGTTGTTCACGCCGTTCAGCCCCCTTAGAAAGTAGGTTAAATTTGGTTTTTATGAGAATTTGGATAAAACCAGAAAATTGGGCCGTTCGGCCCAGGAATAGTCTGTGCGCGCGCGCACCGTGATATCTTTGCCCGCGCGCCGTTCAAGTGTTTCACTCTCGATAAATAAAAACTAAGCCCGTGCACGGGCGAAAGATTATGCCTGTGCGCGCGCAGGCATAAAATCTTCCAATTATTGCACTTATGGTCCCCGAATTGCATTCTTTATTTATTTTGGTTCTTTCTTTGTATTTTCTTGACCCTCCATCTTCCAATTTCGTGTAATTGACTCCAACACTCTCCAATCATCGATACTAGGTTCGAATCATCTATTAACACTTTGCGATTTAGTCCCCAAACTTTGGATTAGGTTCACTTTAGCCAATTTTCTTCAATTCCATGGTTTAGCATCGAGATATACCTAGCAAACAAAATATATAAAAAATTAAGCCTCAAATCATTTAAAGTAACAACAATTGCTTTCGTTTAACGGCACAAATAAGTGTATAAAATATACTCATCAAACACCCCCAAACTTGATCAATTGTTTGTCCTCAAACAAAGTAAAGCTTAACTACACAAAATAAAAAAAAAAATCAAATTAACTTGGTTGGATAATTTGCTTTTAACCCCAGGATTGGACTTTCATAGTTGCAACTATAAACTATTTCAAAATCACAATGTTAAATCAATCTCTACCTATTCAATGCATAACCGACGTGTGTGTGTGAAGATTCATGTCAAGCATTATAGCGTCATAAATTGATTCAATTCCCGACCCTTAATGGCCATATATTTCATTTCTTCGCTCGTAAGATACACACCCCCAAACTTTACTATTTTCACTTTTTTCCCAAGGTGCAATCTAAGGTTGACTTTGTGATATAATACTAATTCTCACCCTCTCTAGTTTGGTTCGATTTTTGCTAATTGCAGCTCAACAAATCAATAAATGCGGATTCTCTTTATTCTTGATTGTTTCAACATCTAAGAATAATTAAACTAACAATCCCTCATCAATAGTCTATTTCTTTCAAATGAGTGTTCGGGCCTTCCTCAAGACATCTAACAAATTTTTTTTTTTTTTACTCCTTTCTATTAAGTTTTTTAAATGACCCTTGTAGCGAGTTTTTAGCCGATGATTCTCAAGTCAGATGACCATAGGGCACCAGCTTTTTAGAGACCCTTACAAACTTAATCACTCGAGTCATTAAGGCTACAAAGAGAAGTTTTACAATAAGATAACACTATATATTCAAATTTTTTTTCGTGCAATGCCCCTTTATGACCACTCATTTTTAAAAATCGACCTCCAACTTAAGATTTCAACCTAATTTTCATCTTATTAGCTTTAGACAATCCACACAAAATTAGCACACATGGAATCTACATTTATCTCAATGTCTCCCTACAACAACTCAATCAACCCCAAACGATTTTAGAATTGGTTATGAATGTAGGAAATAATGGTTATATGAATTTAGCATCTATGGTCAATTCTTGTCATCCTACTTAAAAAAATGAATCAATTTTCTCTTCACAATGCTAAACATAAATATCGTGCTAAAAAATATCAAATTCCACATAAATAGGCACCGACTAATTTAGCATATAACTTATCCATAATTTATAGTCCGACTCTATGTTCCAATATATACATCATAGTTAGCAGATTATCCGACCCACACAAGCAAAATAATGCAGTTAGGAAACACAGAAAAATAAGGGCAGAAAACAAAGAAAACAGGTACTCCCCTGGTCTCAGTCTGTAGACGATGGATAATAGGGCAATATCACTCCAGATCCAGACGGATTCTCATTAGGTGGTGGAGGAATGGCCCGGGAGTAGAGGTCTCATATTACACATCTGATCAATCTGTCTATGTGTGTCCTCTGAGTTGTTGTACATAGCCTCACTTCCTGTATTCATGTCCTCTAGTCTGCTATATATGGCCTCATGTCTGATATGCATGTCCTCTACACGCCCGGTGCATCTGTCTAAACGGCGTCCCATAAGGTCCTGCTCTCGTCGCAAAGTCAATAGTTCAGCCGAGAACCCGCTGATATCTTGCTCAATTCCCTATAACCTGGTGTTCCGAGCACGCTCCTTGTCATCCCTGGCCTGCGAAGCAATCAACATCTTCTCTATATGCTGCACTATCATATTAGTCTCTACTAGACCCGCAAACAACTGCCTCATAACCTGTATATCAGGAGCTAGATTTGGTTGTACATGAGGTGGAATGTGGTCATCCTCCCTGTCGTAATCTTAGTCCTGCTGTTGCACGCGTCACCGTTTCTGCTGTAGAATGGACTGCCATGTTTTGGCTGCCGACGATGCATTAATCGGGACTGAATTTCTCGCATGTAACTCTCTTGGTAGGAGTATGATACTTGACGCCTGACACAACCCAGTAATGAGACTAGGAAATACCAAAGTATGTCTAGGGTCTGGGTCTGATGCCACATAACAAATGAGAGTGTAAATCAACGACCCCAAATCAATCTTAAAGCCACGTGCCAGATGATATAATAGAACAGCCTTGGGATGATTAAATGTAATGCGATGCGAGCTCGAATCAATGTTGTGAGTAATGAACTTATATAAGATCACAAGAGAGTCAGTAAGGTGTCGGTACTCAAATTCATTATCATGAAGTGGCCACGCATCATCTCACCCATATAGCATCTGTGCAACACCTGACACGTCTGGATCCATTGGCACTGGCACAATATTATCCCTAGTCAATCTGTAATAAGCATCAATCGCCTTAGGCGAGAACATTATCCATTTGTCCTGTACCCATGTCTAGTGCATGTGTTCAGTCCCCGAAGTGCCCAATTCTGTATTAAAATTGGCGTAAAACTCTTGCACCATAGTAGGATAAGCCTTGTGAGGCTCGCCAGCTACCTTTTCCCATCTTGCTAGATGAATGAGCCGAGTCAACTCAAATTCTGGAAAATCGTCGATCACAACTTGTCGTTTGGGCCATACTGTCCATTAGGATACCACATTTTCAAATCGAACCTTATGCTCTAGAAACTGCCGCATACCCCCGTCATCAAGTCGTGTGCGAGCTGTGCCGGAAGATCCCGCGACTTTTTTCTTGCCTTTGGATGTAGAAGCGTTGGTCTTTCTTTTCGGTGGCATACCTATATAAAACAAAACAACCATTAGTTAAACATATATGATATCGCGACACTAGATAAACAAAGTAAATGTCACATGAGAAGAAAGAAAGTGGCTGCATGGAGGGGTTCAATTATGGACATATGTGGACATAGGTTAGGTGATGTATGTTGCGAGATATTCATTCAGTTCAAGCAAATTGAGAGATTCAACAACATGTGAATGTTTATGTGAGTATATTCTACCTATCATAAAGAAGTCATGGCATAATTCAAGCAAAAATGTCACTTGGACAATTTATCAAACACTTGGCATGCATAAGAATTTGAAAATGGTAGAACTCTATCATGATTTCATGTTAAATTTAAATAATCAACACCCAAACCATAAACCCATCAACTAGCTAAGCTCATACTCCAACAAAACTCAGTTAAATCCAACTATGAACAAGAATTTAAGAAACAAAAGGATAAAATTCGAAATCTAAAAGTTAAGCCACGTTACCTTTAAATTCTCGAAATTGTATGGATTGAAGTGAGAAATTGTGGATAAATGATGGTGGAATGTAATTAATCTTGAAATCCACGTGAAATTTGTTGAAAAACGGGATGAATTTGCTGAAAAGGGGAGGGGAGGCCATGAGTGTATGTGAGAAATGGGTTGTGTGTGTGTGTGTGTATTGTGCCTTACCGGGTGGGTCTTAAGAACCCACCCATTAATGGCTGTGCGCGAGCACAGGATATTGTGCTACTCACGCACAGGCCAGGGACGAAAGTCCCTGGTTGCAAGCCTCGCGCGCTCGCAGGCTTAAGTTCCATTTTTTTTTTTTAAACTATAAATTTAAAAAGTAACAAGACCCCCTAAAATCTGTAAAAATTTGAAAAATTAAAATAAAATAAAATAAGAAAAACAAAAAACAAAAAATAAAAAATTCATGCATAATGTTCGGTGAAAATTCAAGTGAACATGACAATTGCACTGGATGAATGATGTAGACTCTACATGCATCTACCTAAGTAGTAAGAATTCATAATCAAATGCATTAAAACTGAATAAATAAAAAGGAAGAGAATTTGGTTGCCTCCCAATAAGCGCTGATTTATAGTCCACAACTCGACTTCGTTGCTCGGATTAATTTACAGCATCAAGTGGTACGGTTGTTTTTTCATTGGAATAGTCACCTCCCCAGTAAGCTTTCAACAGTTGTCCATTCACTTTGAACTTCCTTTGCTGATCTTGAGACATTAGTTCCACGGCACCATGCGGGAACACAACCACTACCGCCGACCACCTAGATTTTAGCTTTCCCGGCAACGACGCCAAAAACTTGTTACAAAATAATCCCGCAAGCGTACGAGATCATTGTACAAGTAATAAATGTGATGAGTGAGTTATCGTCCCACAGAGAATAATGCTTAATTTTAGTGCAATCAATATATCTAAATTCGAAATAATAACAAGATATGGTGGATTTTTATTTAACTATGCTCTAAAACTACGAAAACAATAAAATTATGATTTTTTAAATCAAATGTGAAAGGGTGTATTGGATTTTCGATTCCACTAACTGACTCTAGTATTCAATTCTCAACTTGTGATAATTACTTCAATCCTTGCATTTGTGACGACCAATAATTCCACTTCTATTTATTATTCTTTTCCAAGATATAATAAACCTATATTGATCACGACACGATCCCATTCCTAGTCCGAATTCATATGATACTTAAAAAATTGAATAAAATACGGTGAAATGGTCGACCCATTTTCTGTTATTTTTTTAAAGATAATCTATAAAGGAGTTTATTCCTAATATTTATTCCTCATGTGTTCCACATACAGTTTTCTACTTATCGTGAGTTTTTCAACACTACGAATAAGCAACTTATTGCCTTAATGGTGCGCAAACATTAAAACAATATGAAAAAGCATGTATATGGAATCACAATGCTAGAATCAACCTAAAAATCACAAGTCTTGAATTAAAAACTAGAAATCAAATAATTTCATCATCCATCCAATACAAATAAACTTAGCCTAGTATCGTGTTATGTAAATCACAAAATAAGATTTGGAAAAATATCACCCGGAATGAAAAGTAATGAATGAAAAGTGAAAACTCAATTTCTTCTTTGTATTTCTTCAACCCGAATTTTGAATCTTCAATATCTTATGATAATCGCCTTTGAATCTTGTCCTAAACCCTTTCTTTTGGTGAAAATTTGGATTTGATATGCCCTGAGTCTTTCACGTCATTCATCCCCCTTAGAAAGTAGGTTAAATTTGATTTTTATGGGAATTTGGATAAAACCAGAAAATTGGGCCGTTCGGCCCAGAAATAGTCTGTGCGCACGCGTCGTGTATATCCTTACCCGAGCACCGTTCAGGTGTTTCACTCTCGGTAAATAAAAACTAAGCCCGTGCGCACGCGCGAGAGATTATGCCTGTGCGTGCGCGCAGGTATAAAATCTTCCAATTGTTGCACTTTGGTCTCCGAATTGTATTCTTTATTTATTTTGGTTCTTTCTTTGTATTTTCTTGACTCTCCATCTTTCAATTTCATGTAATTGACTCCAACACTCTCCAATCATCGATACTAGGTCCGAATCATCTATTAACATTTTGCGATTTAGTCCCCAAACTTTGGATTAGGCCACTTTAGCCAATTTTCAACCAATTTTCTTCAATTCCATGGTTTAGCATCGAGATGTACCTAGCAAACAAAATATATAAAAAATTAAGCCTCAAATCATTTAAAGTAACGACAATTGCTTTAGTTTAACGGCACAAATAAGTGTATAAAATACACTTATCAAGTTCAAGCATACAAAAGCTAAAACTTTAAGTACGTGGCAATATCAAAATCGAGTACGAATATTTTAGAAAAAAAGGTTACCAATCCTCCAATAAATCGTGACATTGAAGTCCCAATTGCCTACAGGTAAGTTTAGATCTTACACTTTGCATCCCGTTTCCAATTTTTTCTTGCCACAAATCGTATAATACTATAGATCTATTTGAAGAAATATGTATGACAACTCATGCTAATTAATGTGGAAAGAGATTATTTATGACGAGATGGAAGCATTGATAAAGAATAATACTGATGAGGAGTAGTTAGAAAAGAAAATCTTAAACCAATTGGAAAAGAGGAAAAATAAGAATGATCTATGAAAATGCTCATAACTTTCAGTGTCGGTGTCAAATTTATAAGAGCAAGCACATTTTGGAAGCATTTTTCAATTCTGCACTTTTTTATCGGGTGACATCAAATTTTCATGGTCAAATTTCATTGTTTAGGGGTTTATTTTAATGTTTTTTCTATTTTGAGCTAGTTTAAGGGTAATTTCTTCATTTTTTACAATATTTTAGCTTTATTTACCCCTTGTTTCATGAAAATTTTAGGAGAATGTGTGGCTAAAATGTAGGAAAAAGTTTTTGGTTTATATGCATAATATTTTACTGTATGAATATGGTTGCAAATGAGTACGTAAAAAAAAAAAAGTTCAAAAAATGGTCGTCGTACAGAGATTTAGATTTGTTTTACAATTTTTTAATTTTATATGGATTTATCTACGAAACTAAGATTTGTTTGAGCTTTTAAATAAGTGCTAAGGTTGTGAAAATATTGCATTTGTATTTTATTTATTTATTAATAAGATATTTTAGTTTCTTTAGTAAATTGGTAGATTCCCATAAGTACCACGTCCGTTCGAGCTAGATTAGAGTAACGCTTGCTTGTGTATTACGAACAAGAACATTTTATTATTATTCACATTTTTGTCCTGTGTTTGGCAGTATGACAGCTATGGCAGACGATCAAAGCAAGGGTTTTGACGATTGAGATTTAACTGCAAGAAATAGGCAATCAACTAAAGTATATAATGACTGTCTTGAATCTTGGAGGCGATAACCCTAGGAACCAACCAGCTATCACCTTGTTCAGGTTGTTGTCCCTATAAATCCGGCCCCAGTTCATCATAATGACTGATGATTACTATAAGAGAAATATTTTTCTATATTATTACAAAGGAGCAATTACACACATACATATATATATATATATAAGTTTGGAATATGCCCCCAGGGCAAATTTTCCAATGACAAAGGGGGGGCGATTAGGGCTCAGTGCGATAGTGTGTAGAGTTCGATTCCCCACAATGTGAAATTAGCTTTGTTGCAAGCAGGAGTTACCATATGATTAATAGCCCATACCTATCCATAAGCTCTCCACCCTGACTCCTGGAGAGCACATCTTGCGATTTACCTCCTCGACAATGGCCGGGCAGAGTCGGTGGGGCCCTCAAAGTTGGGGTTCAACCTTTAGAATACATTTTTTCAAAATAATGTGGCTCAAACACACCATTTGTATTCAGAATGCTATAAGAATGGATTTGACCGGTTGGTTTGATTGGTAAAATCTTAAAAGCAAGACTCGATCCTCTTTTGTGATATTCTTTTTTATTTTGATATCAGTACTTTTTTTATTTTTATTTTTTGTATCGGTGTGTATGTCGAATATTAAAATATGAACTACACAAAAAGTGTCGGTTTATCACAATAATGTGCATAGACACAAGATTATAAAAGATATCTATGAAAGCCTAGTTGCTTAATTATT
>CAIGRF010056770.1:9662-23981 GCA_903798235.1 Fraxinus ornus
AAAATACTTTTGGGTTAATTTTACAAACGGTCACTGAATTTATCTAAAAATTACATAACAATCACTAAAGTTTAAAACTTGTAGAAACAGTCACTGAAGTTTTAATTTGTTTCACAAACGGTCATTGAAGGACCGTTATGATTTTAATTCAAACTTAAAGGATCAAAACACGTGGACATATTGACTATCTCAAGTATAAATTTCTTATTGTTAAGTGCCACATTTGGAGTAAATTAGATGGAAATTGTAAAAGTGATATTTTAATTTTCGTTCCGCCTATATACGTACAAGACCATAAATTTAGATGAGATATAAATATTTTTTATGTTTTTGTGTGATCATGCATAGATTTCTTAACTTTTAATGCACTTTTATACATTTTAGTTCACATAAAAATATAGTGTATTTTTGTTTAAAAGAAATTTACACTTGAGGTGGTCAAACTTCTATATCCATGCGTTTTGGTCCTTTAAGTTTGAATTAAAATCATAACGGTCTTTCAGTGACCATTTGCGAAACAAATTAAAATTTCATTGACTGTTTGTGAAAGCGCATGAAATTTCAGTGATCGTTTCTGCAAGTTTTAAACTTCAGTGATCGTTTTGTAATTTTTAGATAATTTCATTGACCGTTTGTGAAATTAACCCAATACTTTTTAATTTATTCTATTTTTGTAATTGATTCCCTAAAATAAAATAAATCTGAATTGGCCCAATAAAGCTACAATCTGAACCATACCTGCTAAATCTTTGTTTGGTTTAGATAAAATTTAAATTTGATGTAATTACGTGATTGAAAATAAAACTATGAATCAAATGAATTGTGTGATTCAAAATAATTTTTAAAAAAAATAAATAAAATCAAAATTGGACCAAATAGGGCTATCCCACTCACAGGCCCTCCTAGCTACAGATTCTTGGGACAATAAACCACTAACGGCCCCAAATAAATCTAAAATGGGCCCAAATAAATGTTACTCTGGATCGGTTATCAGTCAGGTTCCCCTTTTTCCAACCCGTTTGAACACCCACTGCCCCAAGTGACCCGTTTAAAGTTAACGACGATTGAGCGTCAATACCTTGCTTAGCGACGGTGCTTTCACGAAAAGCTAGCCAAAATCGTCGGAGAACGACACACACGCATATACAGGAACCTTTACATACGTCATATAATTTTTTTTTTTTTTTCGCTAATCTACGATATATAATGCAAGTAATACCCAGATGGCGAAACATTTTGACATTGAAGAACACAATTATTCAATCAACATGGATCACTACATCATCAACAGCCCGTCTGGCTAATTTCCATTCTACTGATGTTTCCTTTGAGAAATGGAAGAATAAGTGGAACCCAGTAAGTTCTTTTTTTGCCGGGTTCTCGAAATTACTGTAATATGATTTTTAAAGACATAGCATTTCTATTCTCGTTGAATTATTTCAATTAAGTATGTGTGCCTTCTATGTTCTTTGATTTTCCTTATCATGTTAGGTAGGTATCTATTCATTCTTATTGAATTCCGGGATTTTTTTTTTTTTTTTTTGAAACATTGGTTATTTTTGCTGGGTTTGTTGTACATTTTTTATGTTCACACTTAGCTAGGTAGATTGAACACAATATGACATTGTTCATTTGTTGCAAAAAGACCATATATTTGGAGAAATATGTGAGAAACGACTTGAAACATTTTGTTCAAGTCTCTTTGGCAATTGTCTTGGCGCATTTTGATGGTGATCATGTTGGTACAGACTGCAGATTGTGGTGGGACAGATATTTTCAGCCAGCAGCATGGCAGTATTACTCAGTTCAGCTAGGGCATGTGGACTGGGTAAGGAATTGGTTACATATTTATTTGGAGAAGTTTGTAACACTCTTCGCATCGGATATGTGATAGTTACGTATATAATAAGGTCGGTTCTTTCAAATCAGATATTTTCGGGCTAAGTGGCCCATTGCCAGTGTATTTGATAGGCGACACCTCCCAACATTAATTTAAGTATTTCAAGCCAACTGATTAGTGTCCCAACTATGTCGCAAAGACTAGTAATCTAACTTAGGATTTGAGAGGTGGTATTGGAGCTGGGGTTAGTCAGAGGTTCGAGAACTAAATGATATGTCATAAAGTAGTGTACTGTAGTGCTGATAACAGTTAGTTCTCATGGTCAGAAGAACAATTGATAAGTATTAGCCGGCTGTGTGAGAACTACATGTTGTTGAGGACGAAGTACTACTTTTAATATGGGAGAATTTTTTCAGAAGTGTGAGAATGTTAATTGTTATGACCACGTAGATTTATGCTTCTGCTTCATGAGATATGGCATTCACAAAGGTGTGAACTACGTTAACTGTTATTATATATTTTCCATTAGTTAATATTAGAACAGGTGGAGTGGGGGTGTCATACGTGACGACATTGTGATGCGACCTGCTCTTGATGTCGTTACACTTGATCCCTACGAATGAGAGGTGAAATGGAAGTTGTTTTTCTACTTGCTCATCTGGAATACATAGTTCATGGAATTTTGTGGTCAAAAAATTGGTCATTGAGTGGGAAGTTTTGTTTAGTTTATGTTAGTCCATTTCATATTAAAAGCATGCGCTAGACACTTGTGCAGTATTGGGATTCTTAGGAAAGAAAGATAAAAATTAAGGAGGATTCAAGTCATTTTGGTGCTCTTAAGTTTTCTTGGATATACTGTAGCTGCCTTTGAATTTTGCCCAGACCACTAATGGATTATCTAGCAGTATAAATATAGAAATTGTTTCACTGCTGTACCGTGTCTTGTTGCATAATGCCAGTTATTATAATCAGATATGGCAAGATCGAGTTCTTGTGAAAAGGGAGAACATAATTTTTTTGCTATGCTTAGAATTTGAGAGAGAGAAAAGGGGAGGATTGAAGCATTTTCATGAGACGTTTTGGTGGAACTATTGCATTTTATGGATTTCTTCTGACTGACTACCCGTAAATGTTACTTAATTTAATTGCTTCTGCAATGCTGCTGCTTTCGAAGTGCTTCGGATGGAATCAATTGGAATCCAACATCTCCTCTATTTTGTCTGTTTGGTGCTATTAGGTAACTGTCATTCATGAGAAAGTAAATGGAGAAGAGGGCAATTGTCTCTGATGACATTTTCCATTTTGATATGCCCAGTTGGCCAATTGTTGTCCATTTTCTGTTTGTATGTGAGAGCTATTTTTTACTCATTCCTTTTGGTATGTCAGAAATAGGCATTATTTTTTCTCTCTAGATGTGAAGTTTAACAAATAAAGTATCTATGCAGGATGTAAGCGGTCAACAACCATCGAAGGCAAACAAGCCATCTCAGGTTTTCTTTTTTATTTTTTGTACCTTAGATATTGGTGAATTTGATGATTGAATTTATGGTTATAAAAATCGATCCTTCCTACTTCATTCTACCCTTTGCTTTGCGTGCTTCTGTACATGTCTTCACTTGATAGGATTAGCACTTGAAGCGTGTTAACATAATCAGAAATTTACTTATTTATTTTCAGTTGCTTACACAATATATATATATATATACACACTCTGATTTTACATAGTATCTTGTGACGATCAGCCTTTTCTGGGTCTATCTTGATGTGTTAATTTGGAATTCTAATTTAGCAAATATGCCTTTTGTTGCTTTAAGAATCAATGATATTTGAATAAGTTAGTTTTTTTCCCGTGTTGCGTTTATTACTTAAACTTCTCTGACATTTGAAGATTTTGATTCAGAATTATATAAGATATGCAGTACGACAAAAGCGTGCTGATGCAAAGAAAGCTCTGAAAAATCTTATCTTCAATGGGGGTTGTTCCAAATCAATAACAGAGGTATACAACCGGTCAATCTTGTACATTTAATTACGTAATTAACATGCTTTTATAACACATATTTTCTTATATGTAATATGTTTATTGTAATTTGTAACACTTTGTTTTCTTATTTATGATACCTTTCATGTATATCTGTTTGTATGTATTCATATGCACGTGTATGTACTGTTATTCATGTGCGTGTGTGGATAGATGCATTTATTACCTATAGGAGCTGGGATGGTGAGATGAGATTTTGTTCACAATCAGGGTTCTCTCGTTTCACATGCAATACTGGTTAGATTCTTGCAAGGCTTTCCACACGAAACCAAATGCCTCTCTTCGCCTTTGGTGTAATTGAAAGTTAAGTCCGTCTTCAAAAAACTTCTTCTCTATGCCAATTTCCTTTGACGAAAAAGTACTTTCACAAAACATTTAGTTCCCCACAAGGACTAGGGTTAGTTGAGTCATTTGGAAAGAAGTCCATGATGTAATATTCCTCATTTGCAGTTTTATTGAAATTCACGACTTTTGTCTAATGGATGAACATGTTTTGTTTCTCGCTCAAAAAAGTATCCAAAACCGCACGGTATTTGGTATATGTATAGTTTATCTTTTGTATGGTTGGTGTAATATATATCTAGGATCACAGTATATGGATTTGGATATATGTTGAAGAATGGTGAAGAGCTGTTGAAATTTCTAATAAGGACTTGTGCAGATTCTGGTCTAGATATGTAGTCTCAGCTGCTTCAGTATTTTTCACAGTTTATTATGTGAAAAGTCAAATGGATACGATGGCTATGCACATGCCAATTCACTTTTTACCTTGAATAACCTTTTTTTCTAATCAGTTGTAGATTTCTTTTATTTATATGGATTTTCTGACTTGTTTTATTTTTGTGTAAATAAGGAGACATTTCATAAAATAGAAGCAGAATGTGAAGATCAATATAACAAGAAATCTCGAATAAAGCCTGCTCGTCAAGCTAGGAGAGCTTACCACAAGAAAATAAAGCGTTAGTTCATCTTTTCCCCAACAATTTTGTTGACCCATTAAAATTATCTTTCACTATTCTAGTTATTCATGTTGAAATTAAACTGTTCTTCTGGAGGACTTGTAAGAAAAATTTCTGGTTGGATCGTTCACATTACACTTTCATTCTTTAAGCATCTTAGCATTTATGCCAGGCTCACTGTTGGAGAAACCTAAGTTTATCATTCTAGAAGGATGAGCTTTGTTTATCCTTTAAAAATCATTTAGAAGAATCTTACTGTTAAGTTCTCTTGCTAACTTGGAAACCCAAATAAGGTGATAAAGCATGCTCTCTTATAGAAAACAGCATTACTTGGACCTTACGAATTGTCATAAGACAGTTTTTTCTTGAAGCCATCAACCAACAAATTAATCATTTCAAGATCTTGAACCTAGCACAGAATGTAAAAAGTAATGTCAACCTGAGTAAGAATCGTGTAACTAGTTCAAATACGTGGGCTATGTTAATATTGGTACAAGTCCAAATCGCATGGATTTCTAAATGACGTTAATGTAGACAGATGTTTGACGAAAATAATGCACAAGTAAAAAATGAATGCAAATTAAGAAATATGTAATGTATAAATCATGATAATAAACTGCTAAGATGGACTACTATTAGATGCCAAAGGACAAGACAGTGAACCTAAGGCAAACAACTGTTAGTAAGTGATATATGGCGAGACGAGAAGCAGCTTGAAATATTTAGCGTGAGCAGCATTATAAGTGGGGTGAACTTGAAACCAGCACATGTCAATTTGATGGATTTTCTGGAGATGGGAGGTGAACATGGAAAGATCTAGGGAGAATGAAGAAGTGATACGCCTTCTTCCTATCTTTGCAAGTTATACTTCATCTGTAATTCAATGTCGTGATTTGAAATGGCACGCATATTTTTAGGTGTGAGTTGAAAAAGTGAATAACTGATGTAGTTTTTCTTTTTTACCCTCAAAACTAATGACAAAGAATCCTTGTCCATCTCATCCTGTGCAAGGGTGTTTATGGAAAGAAAATGATTTCTGGGAAAGGGCATATTTATGGAAATACAAATAGGAAATAAGGAAATTCAATTGTAGACACAGAGAATAATTTCTAATAGCTTTGAAGCCCCTGATTTCCTTTGTAGAATTTAGACGCTGAATGAAGTTCTTCTAATCACAATTTAGTTACTTAATTGCTATTCCGTAGCATTTATCTTATCAAGTTTAAATAGCTCCAGTGGAGAACCGGTGGAGTGAATAATTATAATGGACGATATGCATGTCTATCTCTAATCACTTCCAGTTAGTTTATTCTATTTATCGATGAAAACTCGTGCATTTTATTCTTATTTTTTGTTCTTTTGAAGGAACTCATTTGTGCGTAATATGATCGAGGTAATTCGAGGGGTCAGAAAGATGGTTAATGATTGAACTTTTATAATAAGTTGGAACACTTTGAATTAATTCTTAATGAGATTGCGCATTTTTCAGGTAAGCTTCGCAGGGATAATATGTTCGAAGATTTTGATGCATGCCCTGAGAGAATATTTCAGGCAACTTTTGGGAAAAGATGCTTCACTTGGACCTTTAAACCTTGGGAAATGGGATTTGACTGGAGGGAAAATTTTAGCTGGAACAACAGAAGATACGAAGAACACGATACCAAAGGTGGGACCGAATTCACTTATGGTTCTACAATTGTAGGAACATATTCAGATAGGATAACTCTTGGTTTACCCCCAGCTGGACCTTTGAAGATCGAGGACGTCAAGACTGCGTGAGTGTTCTCATTGCTGTGTTTTGTGTATTAATCTTGAAAAATATTAAAGTTACTTTTGTGTAACTTTTTGTTTCCAGAGGCATGTTTGGCTAAGCTAAAAATATGTAAAAGTTACTTAAAAGTAACTATTTGTTCCCAAACATTTTGGATAAGATAAATTTTTTTTCCCCTAATTTTATGTTATAAATGTATAAATGTTACTAATTTGAAAGTAAAATGTATCTTACTATCAAAGTAAGCAACTTATTTCCATTTTGATCAATAAAATATATATGTATTCAAGTTATTATTAGCTATAAGTAAATCTTTTAACCTTAGCTAAACATGCTTATATTTATTTAAAATACAATAAATTACTTATTTTTAAAGTAACTCTTGCTCTATTGTCAAAATAAGGAGATTTATCTCCATCTTAGACCAAAAGAAATTGTTATTTTAAAACTTGCTCATTTACTCTTAGGTGAACTTTTTAGGCTTAGGCAAACATGCTCTACATGTTCCAGTGATACATTACAAGTTAAATGTGAAATTTGATAAGAATCCATGAAAATATTTCTTTCGTGTAGCTTTCGCTCGTCAGCTTTGAAGTGGCATCCTGACAAGCATCAAGGTCCTTCAAAGGTCAGTTTCATTATTGTTAATCGGTTAGCTACATGTTCCTTTTTTTGAGAATATTAATTAGTCATAAATACACCCTAACAACATTTGCATTAGCACTATTTAGGTTTTGTCTATAAAGCTTCAATGAGTTTGATGTGATGAGCATTATTGTGTGCATATTGTAGTTTAGTATTAGCATATGGAGTATTTATGGAGTGTTTGGTAAAGTGGATTGGACGACACTAATAAGCGATTCAGAAAGATAAAGAAGCTAAAATCTTATTATGGATTGTATTGTCCTATTAAATACTGGGTATTAGCATATGGAGTATTTATGGAGTGTTTGGTAAAGTGGATTGGACAGCACTAATAAGCGATTCAGAAAGATAAAAGAAGCTAAAATCTTATTATGGATTGTATTGTCCTATTAAATACTGGGTACCAAAATGCGCTTAATGTCTTGTGGATACAATTTGATACAATGGTAAATCACACTTCTAATTGTCTAAATAAAATTTGATTGCATGACGTTGATAGCACCTGGTTTAAGATTGAAAGGTGAGCTTAGTTTCCTTTAGATTGTAGTAGATTATTATTAAGAAATCCAACGTTAATTGTAAACTATTCTAGCATATTCGACAAGGTGCATTGAACGCAGGGGCAGACGCAGGAATTTATGTTAATGGAAACCAAAAATTAGTTAATAAAGTGAAATTGCATTATTGGTACCAATCATCATTGTATCAAGTTTTGGTTATGAACTTATTATACAACGATTTAGTTTTAATTTTTAAACAACTTATTATAGTTGCGCAAATCTACCTTGATGAGCGACGAGAGTTGAACTAGATTTAAGGGTGAGCTAATTTTTTGAAATAAGAGAATAATGTCACGTAAACAATAATTTAATACAAAATATGATAATCTTACCTATTCAAATTTTATCTATATTGGATAGAATCTAAGTTTATTTTCTCAGTGAGATCTCGTTTAATATTTTTCATGCTTTAGAAAGTTAAACTCATCCTTTGACAGAATATCTGAAACATAAAAATGTCCTAGGTTTCTGTATTTTTCTGTTTCATTATTTAGATTTTGTTGTCAATGGTGTAGAGGAAGACGTTAAGATCTATGAGCACAGGGAATAAATGTTGATTTTTTTTGGTCCCTTCTGTAAATAGTTTTTGCTTGATGAAATCATTAATTTGTCGTATTTTCACAAAATTGGGAATTAGTTTACATCAACTTAAATCTCGTGCTAGGGCTTCATGGTCTATTGTTAAATTGAATTAGAATTTGTGGCTGCACTTATTTTTAAATGGGCTATTGTTATGAAAATTCCTCATTATTAACGGATCTGGGCTGGGGCTCGACCCGCCAGACAATATTAAGAAAGGAAAAGTTAATTTTGTTTATCTTCGTGTCCAGTACTTGTTCTATATTGCTTACCGAACTTGTCCCAATTACATATTCTGACTGGAGCTGTTAGTATGATTTTGGAGTGTTGATAAATGTATTACTTTTGGCAGGCAGTTGCAGAAGAGAAATTCAAGCATTGTGTCAATGCATACAAATCATTGTGCAGTGCACTCTCTACAACAGCTTGAGCTTCACTTTCTCTCCCCCCTTCCCGCCTAATTCTGTATGGATCCAAAGAACAAGCTAAAACTTTTTCCAAATAAATTTGAAGTTGCAGGTGAACTTGTGTGGATCCAAATTAGGTTTATTTATTTATGTAACTTTTTAGAGGAAAAATAACACATTCTTGTATTTTATATTCTTTATAAATCAATAAAATATCAAGTATTCTGGTTGCTTACTGTTACAATGCATCCATCTTT
Source organism: Fraxinus ornus (assembly GCA_903798235.1). Classification (NCBI taxonomy): domain Eukaryota; kingdom Viridiplantae; phylum Streptophyta; class Magnoliopsida; order Lamiales; family Oleaceae; genus Fraxinus; species Fraxinus ornus. The sequence goes on from CAIGRF010056770.1 coordinate 18,722, forward strand.
TGTAACATGTATTTTTGTCCAATCTTAACATTTGCATGTTGTTGTTGATCCCAGAAAATAAGATATTTTCCTGCAACTAATGAAAATAGTTATGAATATGTTTGATGGTTTTCTTCATGTGAACGTAAGTTGTTTATATAGGTGGAATATATCCGTAAAATATCTAAATACTTACGGATAAAACACATTTATTTATTTATTAAATTTTATCTCTAACTTGTGACGGGACTATAGTTCCCATTCTCCTCCCTGCCACTAGTTCCACCTCACCACCATCGCCACCACCTCATTCTATCACCTCACTACCGCCAGTTCCTTGACACCACCCGTCACCCCATCAGTCTACCCCAGCCATTGCAGTTTGGGAACTGCGGTGGAGGTTGGAGAAAGATTTTGTTCCTTTAATTTGTGTACTTCCCTAAATTTTAACTTTAGCTCTCAAATAATATTAAAACAGTTTATTTGCTCATGGAATTGAATTTGCTCAGCATGTTGGATCATCAAACAACTTTTTAAGCTTCTTGTAAACTTCATGGAATTGAATTTTATTTTAATCTTCAAATGTGGCAATTTGGTGGGCGTGGGCGTGGGCTTGTTTTGTCCCTTTACAGAGATCAAATCAAACGCAAGTACGCAACCAAGTTCAGTTTATCCATTCCATTTTTTTTTATTTTTTTATTATTATTATTTTTTTTTTTTGCAAGAAACATCCTTAGCAGTCACTGAGATTGCATTTTTGAGCAAGGAAATCTTAAGCCAAGAAATTTATTTGAGCCAGGACTTTCTTCATCTAAGTTGTCATAATATTCAAAATATTTGGTTTCTTGATTTGCATCACAGAAAGGAAAGTAGGTACCAAGGAAACACAATCGTACTTTTGACTGAGCTTTACTGTGATTCAATTGTAGCATCAATGTGGCAATCACTTGAACTACATATTTGCACGGTGTAATGCACCAAACCATACAAAAGATGCCAAAGTAGTTATAAAAAAATGGCGACTAATAGAACAAGAAAATTTTATTTCCCATCAGCAGGCATAAGACAAGAACAGAAACAGGCTCAACTCAAATTACTGTTAAAAACAAAATTTGTTCGTATAGCAATCATCGAGCTCTACAACATCTAAGCAAACGTCAGGTAGTTTAAGCAGACATTGGCTCTTTCTCTTCGTGTGTCAGAGGAATTGGTTTGGTAGGGGCAGGCAGACGTCCAATACTATCTACTTTATCTTTCTGTTTCGGTGGAGGCCTTGCTGCTTTAGGAAGCAACCTGCCCTTCTTCTCGAACCACTCAGGTTTCAGCAATGCCCGGAAGCCCAGTTTGTTGTAATACACCCTTCTTACAGACCCACCAGCAGCTTCGACTGCTGCTTTTGCCCTGACAGTGACTCTCGACACCTGTAAACATGATTCTATAAGCAGCAATTCAAGGTTACAAGAATATTCATGATATGATATGTGCGCAGAGACTGAGTAAAGACACTTGTTCCTCCCATCTAAGTAAAAGAATATATTGAATTGAAATGGATTAGCAAAGAACAGATTCCACTTAAAAGAATAAAAACTAGGAACAGGAAATTATTTGAGGATCTACGACCGCACGTGGATAGCATTATTGATTATTCGAAGGATCAAAACACACGATACAAGGTAATGTTTACATTGCACCATCATATTTTGAATCAGTTTGAAATTTTAGCGATTGGTCTTTAGTTTGCAATCATTGATCCATATTTTGATATTCGTTGCTCGGGGATGTCCGAAATAGTTGTACTCGTCTTATAATCAATATATATTCACATTAACTGATAAAAAAAATAAAAAACAAAAATGAACCCAAAACTGACACGAAGATCTGGATTACCTCAAGATGGATTGGCCATTGTATATGTTCAGCCCCACGGCCCATCAGTCGAACTCCATCTCTAATCTGCTTCCCTATTGCCCCTGCATCCTATTGTAATGACAACAATGTGTAAGTAAACTGGCTGCCACAATGGTATGAAGTCATATCAGAAACTCATACTTGCCTTGAGAGTTTTCATTGTTATCAACTCAGAAGAATCTATCTTCCCTGCATTGATCAGCTTTGCAATTTTTCCCAAGCCAACTGGCTGCCACAATGGTACAAGTGCATTCAAAAGTTAAAATTAAAAGGCTAGCGAAAAACAACAATTCACGCATATTGAATGCATTTTGTGTCCTTGTGTACGGGAGCGAAAGAGGAAAGAACGTATAACCTAACAATTCAGACTAATAATTCATGCTGCAGGCACATTAACCAAGAAGAAGAAAGAAAATAAGCTTCGAAGGTTTGTGCATTCTTAAAAACTGCATAGTTGATGGATAAGGATGTTTTAATTCGCGATATAGCCACATAAAAATAAGATATCTCCACCATGCATGAGTTTTCGTTCTGGTTCTATATATTTAATGAGAAGTGCACACAAAGAAAATACATGTGGTAATATGGCTAAAATGATCCATTTGATTATATGATTCTGATGAAGAAACATGACTTTATCCAATCATTCTTTGGCTCAAGTTGTACTTTCTAGAAGGGGTGATAAATACTGTATCTGCACTTCCAACATTTAGCAGCAGAGTATCACAAGGTATATAATCCCCAATTCACATGAGGATTGTACCATATTTATTTGACTCCTATGTTTTTGTATAAAATCATACACTTTATGTTGAAGATTTGCAAATGTTCCACGAATTGGAATCAGAATCAGAAAACCTTCCACTAATAGCAAGTAATTTTCCAAAAAAGAGACAAAGTGCGTCTAACCCCAAAAAATGACATTCATAAGTAAATCAGGAACCATGTACTGATATTACTCATATAACAAACCAACAATGAAAAGATGTGGTTGAGTGAGGTCAGATGAAGTGCACATGAATGAGTTTTGGTACCTTAACTAGACAATGACAAACAGATCTGGTGATAAACTAAATTGGTCATCATATCTTTCCACGACTGATTTCTGTCAGTAAAAAATCTCAATAATACTATTGGTAGAAGCTACTACTAAAATCCAGTTCTATGTTATCACAAACAAAAAGATAACATGCAGAGTGGAGAATCGAAGAAGTGCAGACGAAAGGAGGGGAAATAAAATATCGACCACCATGTATACCCCGTGTGATACACATTGAAATTTTCATTCTCATTCTTCTACTAATTTTCAACCACACATTTTTCAATAAAATAATATTTTTCATCACATCAATAACTTTTCTTTCATTTTCAACCACACATTCTCTATCAATCTACTATTCCAGAATACATTCTTCCAAAATAATGTGACTCAAACACACTCTTAATTGTACTTTCATATGGATGTTCGACCTTTTTGTATCGAATTATCTACTCAATGCCTTCTGTTAAGTTTTTGAAGAGAGCCTGTCCAACAGCATGACATAATATGATGTTTATAAGAGGTTTATTTCATCACTTAGCAAAGTTGCACACAAGCATTGTTTATCTTATCATGGCTGTGTACACTTTCTCACTTTTATTCTATAGAATGTGCAACCAGGCAGGATGCTGAATATTACTCAATAACAAAGGCCAAAATTCAGAAAAAAAATACACGACTCTATATTGCATGGACTTGATTAAGAGTATGACATACAACCCCTCATCTTATGTGAACATTCTCAATTTTGCACAAGTTTTTCATTCAGTTTGGATAATAATATCAGAGTACCTGCAAGAACTCTAGGTTTGAGGATCTGGTGCTAGTATATCATGCAAGTACAAAGACTGACTATCGTGTATCATATAAAATCTGCACCCTGTCCCTCATTGGTCACCATTCCTTACCAACGGGCTATCATAATTTGCTACAAAGTGGCTCTATATAATAAACCTAAAGTTTTCCATGATATTTGCATCATTCCCTTCGTCTAATATTTTATATTTCTTCCCATAAAAGTTAAGATTTTACTGAACCTTCGATCAATAAGTAAGCGATTAACCACATAGACAAATGAGATATTCTGTTAACAGACGAGGCTACACATGGGAATCCTAGGCCAACGAGAAAAAGAGACAGTTTTTAGTCACAATATAATCTTGTAGAAGACTCTTGATTACATGCCCATCACTTCACTGTCATTGATTTGGGAAGTAGAAAGTAGAAAATAATGAAGAAACCAGACCAACGTGCAAAATAATTGCATACAAATGGCATTCTCACAATGCATCTAGACTACTAATTTAGTGTATTAAGTTAACTTCAGGATTATGCTAATCCTCTCTGAGAAAAATCGTTCAAGTGTAACTTGACTAACAGTCAGAGCAATTTGTTACAGTCACTAGTTTGACATATTCAATTTTCATGCTAAGAATAATAACTGGACCCATTTCTCAAACTCAAAACTTTTATCAGTGGATATCTCTCCATCTTCTTGCAATCAATAAATCTATAGGATATCAATATTCGGGCCAATGCCATGTAAATGTTTTATCATGTAACACATACTATTGTACTTTTATGTGGTTCAAGAAAGCAAATATTTTACAAACATTACTCTCCGCATGAGCACAGAAATGAATAAGTTGCAGAACTGAAAAATTTTAGAAATTCCAAAGCAATATTAATTTAAATTTTCCACAAAAATCACTGAACTACAACTCAGACAAACACACACACACATATATATAGGACCTGAAAAGTGAGGCTGAAGGGATTCTTAAACCCGCGTTTGGGGAGGCGGCGACGAAGAGGAGTTTGACCACCTTCAAATCCAAACTTCATAGTACCCCGGGCCTTCTGTCCCTTATGCCCCCGACCAGCCGTCTTTCCCTTGCCCGACCCGATACCCCGGCCCTTCCGGGTCTTCTGTTTCCGGGCCCCTTTGTTATCCCTCAAATCGTTCAATGCCAATAGGCTGCTGTAAGCCCTCGCACTCCGATAATTAAAACATCCATTAGAACTCAGGTTCGATAAACCTGGCGGGCATTCTACGAATTGCAGTAATGGGGTTACATTGGATATGCGCGGTGGCAAGATTGAGGTGGGTTTGTGGAATTGATTGTGAGCATTGTGGATTGAAGTTGATAATAGTGAAGTTAATCTTCTTCTCAGCATTTCAGAATATACAAGTGTACGTATGAATTTAGATCAATCTCTTCATTCAAATGCTAGGTTTAAGGGTTAGGGTTTTTTAACCACGGTTTAGGGGTGGGACTGATTGGAAAATGAAGATGGGGGAAATCAAGAAATTTAGGGGCCGTTCTTTTTGTG
>CAIGRF010056868.1:27687-42673 GCA_903798235.1 Fraxinus ornus
CCCAACTAAAAATCCTGACTACGTCCCTGCTTGCACAATATGCAATACTAAGTGCATGGTTGGAATCAACTACTGAACATGACCAAACAATACAATCAACAAAATTTTAACTTCTTAACACTGTCTTGTACCATTCAATCCTTCTAACAAAACAACCCATAAAGGTATATATAGCACCTTATCCTTCAAAGATTGAATCTTATCCCCCCAAAACTGCTATGTTCTCTACTAATGGCATTATTTACTACACATAGACAAAGATCTTGAACAAAGATAAGGCAAATAAGAATAAATAAAAACAAGAATTGGGAATATATATAAAAGAATGCAGAATCTTCAAATCTGGGGAGAAAAAAATTAAACATTTTGAGAACGTAACAAGTTAAAATTCGTTCCGTCAGCGAAGACTTTACAAACTTACTTGAATAATATTTGTTCACGAAAATACAATAGAGTTCAAAATATTACTACCCAAAAAAGGTTCTCCATTGGTTTACAGTGTGCAATGGGTTGAATCATAATTTTATAAAACAAATAAAATAAATGATGCAATCAAAATTTCCAAATAATAAAATAAATAGCAAAAAAGAGAAATTATAAGAAAGCCCATATAGAAAGAGTGAGCAAACCACTGATGAAGAGCTTGGTGGATGGATTGAAGGGGGTCCTGGGTGTAGAAGAAGAAGAAGAAGAGGGTGTGAGGCATGACACGACGCATATATTACGCATTGGGGATCGAAGTGAGGGATGACACTGTCTTTTAACTCCGAGCAGCGTTCTGCTAATTGGTAGTTGTGGTGGTGCAAGAAAGATGTGTGGAACAAGATGGTTTGTCACAGCTGTGATGACCATTTTCTTCTTTCTGCAAGCAGGCGACGGCGTGGCACGGCGCAGTGGGTGAGGATAGGGAGAAAGAGTACTGGATTATTATCCTAATCCCTTCAAGTTTTGAGGAAATATCATTTTGGCCATGGCCCTTTCCAAATTATCGTTTTAAAAAATTGTTGTTAATATTTATAATATAGATAAATCAAATTACTCAAAGTGAAAAAATTAAACTTAGCCAAATGAGTTCTCAATGTATTTGAAAAAAACAATCTACTGAACGTCGAAATTTGACTTTTTCAATAATTGGCATTTAAAAGGGATTAATCGTTCAAAGTGTTAATTATTGTAATAAAAAAAGATATTATTATTAATTACTATTCTCACTTAATTAATTACTTCGACAAAAATAAGGGAGTGTTTGGTTGGAATTAATATTACATTTTTAGTAGATTGTAATAGAAGTTTTAGAAATGTGTGGTTGAAAAGCTGTGTGACCATGAAAAATGTTGTTAATATTGATTGTAATCCGTACCAAACAAGCCCCAAGGACAACAAGGTAATAAGAAAACTAAGAACAAAAATATTATGTCAATATTCAATAATGAAAAGGATAATATGGTCAAAATGTCCACAAATCTTCAAGTCATAACATAGTTTTAAACCACAGAGATGAAGTTCAAGTTTAGATTCTCAAAGAGACAATAATAACCTTATTCAACTTAGTAACCACTCAGTTCTGCCTTCCACCGTTTCTTGAAGACGACTCAACAATAAAACATGACTCTTTTCACGTTCTCCCTGAGCTGGGGTAGAGGTTTCACAGCAGCATTGGCTGCTGCAACCTTCGCACTCCTAGCACCACCACCTTCTCCACGGCCACCAGCTGCACCACTAGTCATTGACCCACTGTCGGACAAATGAGGCTCCAGGTAGAAACGTGCACGAAATGCAGCCAGATGTGCATAATATGCAGGAGGTACTGCCGGAAAATGTAAACATTTGTTAACAGCATATAAAATTTTCAAAGTAGCCTTATTAAGTACAGGCTATAGCCTATAGCAATCAAAGGAAGGAAAATTCTTTGGTATGTAACAAGTTATCCAAGTAGCAAGTTGGTCCCAATCTTTAGAAAGAACCAAATTGGTTCTCAACCTCTCATTTTAGTTGCACATACAGTCTCCAATAACTGAAACTGTCCAAATCTCTATTTAGTCGTCACGACATCACATGACCTTCATTGAAGTATGTGGCACGTCAAATTTCTTGGCACCAACTCCACCCAAGTTGATAATCAGAATCTAGCTTCATGCAGTAGGAAGTCTGAGGGTCACTTAAGAGGAGATTTGGACATTTCTGGCATTGGAGACTGGTGGTGGAACAGTAATGTAAGGTTGATGACCAACTAGCAATTCGGGCAATAAACTGAGAATCAAAGTGCAGTTCTCTCAGAAAAATACGAAATCATAAAAAAAAAAAAAAGAAGCGTACCAACGGAAACAGAGCGGGTGCACCTCGCATACCTGCCATTGAAATGAAACTGATTAGAAATTTATTTTACCTAAAATAATCACCAGTGCCACAGGCACTTACGTGTAGCATAGGTTATTTGTGAGGGACTGGAGGGCGTCAGCTGTAAACTTATTTTCATCCCATATCACATGATAATGTGTTGGCCGGCTGGTACCCTGTAAGATTGAATCCCAGTAAGCGACACATTGATGATGTTGTATCAAAGTATAAACTAAATGGAAGTGCAGTTCTACCTTCACCCCAGCATGGCTGCAGAGGTAGAAATCAAACTCAGTAGGATGGCATATCTTTAAATCTACGACGGTACCTGAAAATATTCATATTTAACGTGAATCGTGTTGTATAATAATATCAAATGCAAAACACTAAAGCTGAGTGACTCAATTAAACTCCCTACCAGGCAGTATATTTCCACTTTTGTCAACAGCATGTCTGTCATTATGGTTACTGGCAAACAACCTTGTATGATGACGTTTCTGAACCACAACAAATGTAACTGGGGGTTGATAGTTTGGTTCCAAAGATGCACACGCCTGAATTAGATTAAACAAGGAGCAATCAAAAAATAGGAATTAGATGCCTGTTTCATAGAACTCGAAAGAGGGAGTACCTTACGGATGGCATCAAGTTCATAAAGTAGAACTTGATAGAACTGCCCTTCACTGACACCATCCCTGTAGAAGCCGCATATAGTGAGGCTACAAATGACGGAAAGAGTGGTAACAAAATGACTGAATAATTTCATTGATAATTGACAATACCTATAGAAAATAATCCGCTGTGGTTTCTGTCCAGTTGCTTTATGGAAAGAAATGAGTAGTTCCCTAATTTGTAGAACCACAAAAACATGTCTATTAACCATATAATTACGATCCTAATAAGCATAAATGATAAATCAACTATTTCTCTCGTATAAAATATAAATGAGTGGAAAGGGGTGGAGTAAAAGAATTTCCATTGGCAGGTGGAAGTGTTAGATGTCATACTTGATCATCCCACCCGTCACGGATCCTCTAACAGGGTCTTGCCAGGTTTTAAACAAATCTTGGATGAGCTCTTGCCTATGAGCTTGGGCACAAACCAACCCAGCATATTTTGTGACCTCTGGCCAGTCCTGGGAAGCAACAACCTGAAATGAAATTCTAGCAACATTAAGTTGACCTCGACAGAAAGATGAAACCAGATATATGGAGGAGGAAGCATCTTATAGCTCTCAAGTGAGAATCTTACGGCAGCAATGGACGGGCTAGAATCCTCGCCAGGTTGGGGATGTGTAACATCAGCACCAAAAATAATCGTAGGTCGGTCACTGACAAGAGGGATACGCCTAGCGAGTGCATCGACCAGCACAGTGTTTCTCCCTCCAACCTTCACATTTATCTTCAGTGCTACATTTGCAAGATATTGTTGTTTGTTTGCCCTGTACACATTCTTTTGCAGACAACACTGTGAGACAATACCAAGATCGGTCTCACATATTCTTTTCAGATCACCTGCACAAAATCAAATATGCCTTTTATTACAAAATCAAACAAACATCAATTTCGTGCATGGTGCCTAAATATAGAAAAGGCCTGTTATTTTGATTATCATAAGTTTCTTACCATAAAGGGGTCCGTTATTGTCTGGTAATATGACAATTAGCAAGTCAAGCTCCTTCCCATGATGCTGCAGCTTTGCCATGACATCGTGAAATCTAGCTTTTAAGACTCTTTCTACCTGATCAGACCGGCCACTAAAAACTGGTAAAATAGGTTCAGGATTGAAGGCCTGTGAGAAAATACAAAAATCAGAATTCACATATTACAGTATCAAGAGAGTTAAAAATTCAAATGCCTTTACCATGCCAGAAGTAATACACATTTGAGCAAGGTCATGACAAAATATTTGTGCCATATTGTATTGCACATTGCGGGCGAAGTTAATGCAGATCCAACTGTTAACTGTGCCTCCATTAATCATCCTCTGCAAGATCAAGTATGATTTATTTATTATTATTATTATTTTTTTTTTACAGCAATTTAAACAACATTGCAAGGTGAAAGCTATACTGTTTGGAACAACAAGCAAAATAAAAACCAGAAGATAACCATGCATTGAGTTCTGGTTCATTTGTCAAAAATAATCCCTCATAACTATGCATGAACTTTAAAATTAAAAATACCCTGTTCATCATGTTCCACTGTCCAACTTGTGGCAAACAGTCCCTGTCCCGACTAGAATCATGATATTTAAGCTGTAAAAACAACACCAAACTTGTGAAACAATATACTATCAAAAGGACCAAGAAAATTTAAGCCAACATATATACAGCAAGAGAAGTGATCAAAGTTAAGTACCCGGGGAGCAGGCAGAATGCGAGCCTCAACTTGAGCCAGCTTTTGACTAATTTTAATCCCAAACTCTTTAGCATAAGGGTCCTCTGAATAAGCATTATGATGCACAATCTGTGATAAAAAATGGTGTCAAAGCACTTCTAGCACTCTCAGCATAAAATGCATCGTTCAGATACCAAAATTGACAATTTGCGAAAAAAAATGAAGAATTTATATTAGAGAATTCGCACATTCTCCACGAAAACTAAGAAATGCTTGATACTAATGCTTCACTCTTTCAAATGAGAGAGTAATAAAATAATGATGCATGAAGCAAAATCATATTGTTATAGTACCTCGCACTCAATGAATTAGTACATACTGAATCCATTAACAAGGGACTATAAATATCGAGCAGTATCGAATATGATGTAAGGAAAATGTCTGCATAAGTTTCATCCTTTTCCCCATCAATTCATATAATGCCTCATGAAAACCTATAAATAAAATAAAATATTGCACAAGCATCCCTTGGATCAAACCACAATAGCCACAGAGATGAAGGTTGGAATTTTAATGTAGTATATTCTCAGGTTCAAAAAATTGTGCAGGACCAACCTGAAGAATATCACGCTCCCTATCGCTGGGACGCTGACATGTGACCCTCAGGAGTGCAGTAATCTGTTTCTCATTCAACCTCTTAGAGTACCTCTGCCCCACCACAATCTTGCACACCTGGAATATCAAACAACTGTTTTAGTATTCAAAATCTAAAGATACCAAACCCCGTGGTTATAGGTGCAAATAGACTGACCTCCATTGGCAAATAGTTTGGTCTCCGTGGATTTCCAACTTGTAGACAAGGCAACTGAGTGTATTGAATGACATACTCATAAGTCTCTCGAAAGTATTCGACCACGGATTTCATTGTGCCCCTTTGATCAACCGGAAATCTAACACACAGTATAATTTCAGGCTATGAATACACAGACAACTTCTAAACAATATAAGTAACTTCATTACTTTCGACGATGAAATCAGATGCTGTGAGAAACTGGTTCCCCAAGGAAAATCTACAAATATTGGGAAGTTCAGACGGACCAATCAAAACGCCAAGCTACAGATCCTTGAGGAAATATTAAAGTTTCATGCTCAATCAAGTATATTCATCGAAGCAAAAGTTTAGGGTGACCGATAGACATAACATGTGATCCTTACATTAGCTCTCGTGTTGCTTGCGATGTCAAACCAGAGATGCGGTATTTCCTGTGCGTATTTCCTCGATGAGTAACGTCCACCTTCACTCCTCTCAAAGCTTTCTTGATCTGTACAATTTATGTTTATAGTATAACATGAAAAGAAAAAATCATGTTAATATGTGTATATAATAAGAGAAAAAATCCATGATGCTCCAATTAACTTAAGGGTGGGGGAGACATGAGAACAGAAACAAATATGTTCAGATAATATCATGAAACGTCGGTTGAAACTCCAAAAAGCGAAATGATCTAGTAAAAATTGATCATATCAAACTTTAACAGGAATTGCCATTAATCCCAGTTAGCAATTTTGAATTATTCCTTCGAAAAATGTTGAAAAGACAATTCAATTCATGACTCAAACCAGTAGCATAAGATCAGTGTTCTGAAAAGAGGCTTGTGCCTTGAGGTGCGCCTAGCGTCATATTCGGAACGTCAAGTTTAAAAGCTCCCTACCATGACAACTAAAACGTGCAGGTGACCAAGCTTAGTAAATAAGAAGAAATGAAGCGTACAACTAAAATGCCCTGTGAAAAAAATAATGAAAAGAGAAGATGCAGTATCTAACCTTTACTCGATCAGCATCAGACAGTGGTCTAGCTGAAACATCCCTATTCAAAAGCTGTGTGACAAAATCAATCACTGGGAGTGGCTCAATGAAAGCAGTAGACGACATATCTGCTCCATGACACAACATTGTACAGCAGAAGAAAGATTAGAAAAGATGAAGGCAGATTTAACTATTTCTCCTATGAATAAAGAAAACTAGAGACAAATTTCAAAGGTAAAAAGAGGATTTCATTAGTAGAAAGAAAATGCAATTTAAAATTCAAATAAATGGCAAGACTTGCTCACCAATGTTCAGGGACAACCCCATCTGAGTTGGGCGTATACTTTGGTAGAAACCACACCAACTTTCCAGTCCTTCACCCAAAGGCTCCTTTCGCCCTAAATGAGGGGAATAGAATGAGCGGCTAGCCGAACAAAAACTACACTCAACAAAGAGAAATCAAACCAAATGACAGCATGTCAGAGATAATAAGTAAAACAAGGCCGATATACCTACCGGGTAGTTGGCAATTCACGGAGAACGATGTCCAAAACCTGAAGAGCATCTTGTGGCGCATCAGCTAGCCTTCCCTGCAGAAACATCCCTAAATGATGCAAGTCAGCACGTGCAGCAAACTTGATCACGACCTTGAACTCCCTCTGCCACCTGCATCAATAGAAATCCCAGGAATAAATGGCTAAAAACTTTGTTGCAGGATAAAAATATTGCGCAAACCAGGGTAGATAACAAACACTGAAGAGAATATGGAATGAAACCTAGCGCTGGCTGGACCATCTTCTTCATCAATAAGGATGATCTTGAACTCTTTTGAGACAAAAGGGAGAGGCCCAGCAGTGTAAAGACTCTTTCTTCCATCATAGGCAGGAAGCCTCTGTCCCAAATGCGATTCTCGGTAAAGCTTCACCAATTGCTGTATCACAGCACGATTAACGTCACGGTCTGAGATCTCAGGGGTAATTGATACCTAACACGAGTAAGATAAAAAAGATTAGCGATCAAATTGTACAAGACAAAACAACCCAGTGCCTAAAAAGAAACAAACAAAATTAGAGAGGGCACGGAAGAACTCACATCATAATGATGGAAGTCCTTGTCCGGCAACTCGGCAAAAAGGTGATTAGCCTTCACAACACACTTGGTACCATAGCTACCCTTGCTAGGCCGTAGAGGAAATCTCATTGACTTGCTCGATGCAGGTTGCATTGCATCGCGAGGAGATGCTTCTAGCTGGATAACTTGGTGCTGGATTTGTTGTGTCGCTTGTGAAGAAGTTGCCTCAGGTGGCAGGGATGAAGAACGAGCCTCAGCATGTGTCTGTGCAGGCCTCTGGTATAGCAATGGATGAGTTGTCACCCCAGCTTGATATCGGACCTGGGTTGCTTGTTGCAGCTCGGGAGCTGGTGGCCCGAACAACCCGCCAGCAGGAGCCCCATGGCCACCTCCAATGCCACCACGGCGCTGAGGGGGTGCCTCCCTTTGATACTGCTGACCACCCCTCCCTTCCTGATATTCGGGATGCCCACCATAATACTGTTGCGGAAAGACTCTTCCACATCTCCCACCGTGGCCACCATACCCTCCACGCTGTTGTCCCCATCCTCTTACTCCACCTTGCTGCTGTGGATGTTGTGTTGGTGGATGTTGGACACGGTCATGGCCTCCTTCAGTCTCCTGGGAGTCAGGGCCCTCGCCTCTTCCAGGATGATCAATTCGCTTCTTCCTCGGCATGGTAACTACCACTGCAAAGAGGAATTAGAAACTGTTTCAACCAAATTACAGTACAGTTAAGTACATGAGAAAAAATAGTAAACAACCAGGGGCAGAAATTTAAAGTGAAAAAACAAAATGCCACTTCTGGAACAACGGGCTTAACTGAGATAAAAATGGTAGTTCAAATCCAAGCAATGCATTATTAAATCCCATCCCACAAAAAATAAAAATAAATAAAGAAGATAAATGATTTCATAATTTGATCAGTAACCATTTTTAAGTATTCATGCTGCTCAAATGAGTTTCTTCACTGAGAACAATAAACATTAATTTGCCGAGTACTCCGTTTCTAATACACCAATTTAAAGCGGTTTTCTGTAAAAGACCAAGTGGCGTTGCCAGAACATTTAGAGCACGTTTGATTTGCTATTTTGAAGTTGTTTTCAATTTTCAATAAAATGAAAACTTGTTTTGTCTTTCGTCTAATGTTTCTGAAAATGCATTTTTTTAAAACAAGTTTAAACTTATAATATAAAACTAAAAATGAGTGTTTTCAGTGAAAATTTTGAAAACACTAAAAAAATGGAAAACGAGTGTTTAGATAAAATTTTTAAAAATAAAAATATAAAATTCCAATAAATAAATTTTTTTAAAAATACAATTTTTGAAAATATGAAATCTAAAATTCTGAAAGAGAAAATTTCTAAAAGAATAAAATTCTAAAAAATAAATTTACAAAAATTTATAAGAAAAATAAAAATTAACCAAAAATCATGTTCTTTAATGATTATATACATAAAATTTCTAAAAAAAATATTTAAATGAGCACGAATAAAGATGTTCTCGGTCCATGTCGTTAATGTTTATTTTTATAATTTCAACTCAATTTGTTATTTATTTTAATTTTAATTTTATAGCGAGAAAAGATTTTTCAACTTTAAAATGTATATTATTTGATAATATATTAACATAAAATTATTATATTTTTACCGAATAATCAAATTTCATGAAATAAAATGTTATGAAACAAATTTTTGAAATTTCAAAAGAAACATGTTTTCTAGTTTTCATTTTGAAAAATAATTTTTTAGAATGACAAATCAAACGCGTTTCTAACAATTCTAAAATAAACCCGTAGAACAGAAAATTAAAAATGAACTCAAAACTCAAAACTGAAACACAAACCAAAACCAAACTGGGGCTTAGACGCTTAGTTTCCACTTTCCAAGCATTTAAAAATCATTAATACAGATGTCCATGAGAGAAAGTTGCATTTAAGGATACAGTGGCAAGATAAAGAAAAAATGAGGTGCCAAAACCATCCAGTTATTCTTCATGAGAACAACTAATAATCCATTCAACATGAACATCAGAGAACTTAAACACATTCAGCAAGCGAAAATTTCTTAAATGCTGCACACACATACACTGAAAGCAAACCCCGGAAGGCCAAGACTCTTCATAAGGGGGAAATCCAATGCTGATAATTTCAACGAGCTCTTCGAACTTCGATATTTTCGAAGAAAAATGTCAATTGCATAAATAAACTACTGAAAAAATCTGTCAACTCACCGGTCAAGAAAAACTAATAGAAGGAATCGTAAAAGGCTATAACATGGAAAGCTCGAACAAACCCAAACGATATATGCTATGTAGCCCCACTGGGATTACAACCCCAATCTAAGTGACGTTAATGTGACATTCTTTTCATTTGACCTATCATTTAGAGCCACTTAGATTGAGATTGTAATCCAATGAAGCTACGTAGCATTACTCTATATAAAAAGTTGAAAATTACGACTTTGATCTTCGAAAAGTCATAAAGCATTTATTCTCATAACATAAACCTAATATTAATCATCAAAATGAACTCATAAAAAGTTACTAAAACTCTCAATCCAACAGGATCAAAGCAAAAAAAATAGAGAACTTGACAAACTCAAAAACATCATTAACAGCACAAACTACACCAGACTTTCCGTTTTACCTTGAAACCGCTTTAGGATTCGTTGTCGAAGAGCTAAGGAAAAAAACCGAACCCAACACACCACCTCTTTCCCAAACACTAACGAACACCTACAAGAGTTGAAGCAAGGGATAATTACAAATAAATTTGAGAGAGAATGGGGAGGGGCGTGGGTGAAAATGGAAGTGGATAATTCAGAAAGTGACGTGGTAGTTTAAAGAGGCTGCGAAAAGACACAACCTCGCTACTTGTACAAGTGTGATTTATAAAAGTGTGTTGACAAAATGATGTGGCAAGATTTAGATAATTAATTTCAAAAACTTTTTTTAATTCATTAGTCAAGATGCTGCCAAGATGTATTTTGTAAACCAATTTTGTAACATAATTTTGTACAAGTATCATGACTCGAAAAGAAATGTTATTCATCAAACTAGACAAGTATTTACGTGACATTAAATAATAAATTTATTTAAATATGTTCTGGCATCTCTGATACTGCCATCCACGTGAATACAGAATACAAACAAGTTATAGATTTTTGTTACATAAAATTTAAAAATTTATTAACCTTTCGTACGGTAAATTTTTACATGTTAAACATAAAAGAATAAGATAAAAAGAAAAAGAAAAAGAAAAGAAATTTTTTCTGAAATTTAACATTATTATAGCGTCCACTTGTTAAAATGTAATTTTTCTTTGCTTACATTGCAGTTTCCATGAGCAGTACTCGATATCTTATTAAGAGCTTGTTTGGTTTAGATTTTTTGGAGGAAGAATTGATTTTGAATAGTGATATGATGGGAAATGTATGGTTGAAAAAGAAGAAAAAGGTAAGGAAGAATTGATTTTGAATAGTGATATGATGGGAAATGTGTGGTTGAAAAAGAAGAAAAAAGTATTGATGTGATGTAAAATATTATTTTATTGAAGAATGTGTGGTTGAAAAATGAGAATTGATTCACTGTAGAATTGGAAAATCCAAACCAAACAGGCCCTAAATAACACATTTAATTGGAAATAATGATAATAAATAAAACACTTGAAATCTTAGCATAGTCAATTTTCACATATTTTGAAATGTTAATGGGCTAATATAAAACTCTTGAATTTCAATCGAGGCTAAAACATTATTATAGTAAACTTTGAGGAATTTAGCTCAATAAACAAAAGCAAGTACATGGGATGATGGGAACGAACGAGGCCCCGTGCTTGTCATATGATTGGTCAAGACCAGTCTCGGTGCTGCAGACGAAGAAAGCAATAAACAGCCCTCGTCTCTAACAAGCCAATCGCGTGTTTATCTAAATTTTTTCTAATAGCGTACCGCCACGTGTAAGAGATGAATTTTTCAGATAGTTGTAGCGACTAATACTATTCATTTCCACTTAAATTAAACCCTTATTAGGCTCCCATTATAACGAAAATTTGAGAAAAATGTATTTTGTAATAGTAATTTTTTAAATAATGTGTTGTTAAAAACAAGATGAAAAATCTTAGATTTACATATAATATTATTTTATTAAAAAATATATGATTTATGTAAATAAATAGAGAAAAATGAATTATAATTTTAATGGAGGCCAACAGGGGCTAACCACCATTCTAGGTTACAATTGCATGACATTAAATGATATGTTCACTTAAATGAAATATCACGTGATTCATTTAATTGAACATATCAAGTGTGACAACATAAACTGGTGCTCTAACATTGGGGATATATAGCATTACTCATATTTAGCACTCGTAATGTTAGAGTGTCAAGCTATGTGGTCATAATTGATAGGTCAAATTGAATGAATCATGTCACGTTGCGTTTAAGTGAACTTATCATTTAATGTTACGCAGTTACCACAAAGATTAATGCTTGACATTAGTGATGCTGAATAATTTGAAGCACTCACCATGTACCAGCTATTATCTTATACCTAAGAAGTCTAGTAATGAAGTGGTTCAATCAACCAATCGGTTCCAATTTCCTTTCTAAACTCATTCGATTTGAACGGTGAGCAACTAAACATTACCTAGCTCGATTTAACAGACCAATCTAGTTTCCTTCCAAACCCCGTTCGATTAGAAGGGATTAGCAACTGAACATTACCTAGTATTGAAATAGGTATGCGTGCTATCTATTATTTTACATTTAAGAAATCTATGAATCGGTTTGACCTACCAACTAGCTCTGGTTCCTTCCAATCTGATTTGAACGTGCTTTGATTGATTCGAGTGTCAAACATTCCATCATTTTAATTCAAAATGATTCGGGCCGAATCATATGGACCAATCCAAAATTAATAGGATTAAATCAGTTTGCCAGAAAAATTTTGACATACTTTTTGACATTCTCTCACATGTTGTGTGACTCATATGAATTAAAAAGGACAAAAAATTATGCCCCCCCCTCCTCACCCACCCCACACACACACACTTCGAGGGGGCTGCAGGCACCAAAAGTAGCATTTAAATATGAGTAATGCTATTTTATTTTCAGTGTTATTAAGATGTCAATTTAGATGACATCAATTGATACTAATAGATTTAAGTAAACGTGTCTCATAATTTTACATTTATGTTTGAGCCCTATTTTATTGGAAGAATGTATTTTAGAATATTAGATTGATAAATAATGTGCAGTTAAAAATATGAATTTTTTTTTTAATTTTTGCGTTATATTATTTTATTAAGTCCTTGTTTGATTCTCATTTTTCTCTCTTTTATTTTTAATCACACATTTTTCAATAAAATAATATTATCATTGATGGACAGGTTTATTATTTAGTGTCACGTATACGACTAATGAGCACCACTAATGCTTATAGCAATATATTTTAAACTTGGTTAAACATATTATTTTTCTTGTCATGTGTTTATTTATTATTTTGCATTTCACTCTCTACCTATGTTAACAAGTATCTTTTGCTAGCTCCATCACACTTCATGATTTTTTTTTATTTTTTTTTATTAAGTACATATTTGACATACGTTAATTTATTTTATGATTTGCTATATGATCATTTTCAACCGTGCATACATAAAATAAAATATTCAACTTGTATACCCACTTTTTTTTTTCTATTTTTTAACTACACATTATCCTAAAAATACTATTTAAAACTCATTTTTTCCCAATTAATGAGAATCAAATGGGCTCTAAGCTGATTAAATTTTAATAATTAAATGATTATTATAAATTCTCTCAAAATTAGCTATTTATATCACTATAATGTCTATAATAGGTATTATGGTTGTTATTTTAAATTTCAAAAGTAAAAAATAGTGCGTGTTATGTTTTATTGTGTCTATCATTTTATCTTTTCTGGTAAGTTTAACATGGTATCTGAGCTTAAAGATTACGATCAATTCTTTTTTGTCAGGGTTTTACGTGGTTAATAAAATATTATCTCTGTCGTGTCATCATACTTGGTTTTATCCATTAATATAATGACCATAAAATTAATAGTGGAATTAAAGGTAAAAACTTTCGTGTCAAAGACACACAAGCAGTGGAAAATAAAGGCAAAAGCTTTTTCAATTGCCACTAACCATCATTCTGCAGATAATAATTCATAATTTATTTCCCCAAACCTTCCCCTTGTTTTATTGGCTGCAATGTCCCTCCAATGGAAAATCTTCAATGGGGCAATAATATATGCATACGTGATACAAATAGAATATGTCGTTTAAATAATGATACATTGAATCTCAAACCATTTAAAATCTAGTATGGTGAGGAGTTATAATTCTAAAGTGTCTGTTCTAAATAGTTGTCCTATCACGCGTACATAGAAGCACGTTCTACCGAATCATTTCTTCTTCAATAGGGATGACAAAATATCTGTGTCCGATTGATTCCGCAAGTATAGGATTAAAGTTGTGTCCGAATTCAACCAATCCAAATTCATTCAACCCATTTTCCAAGCGTATTAACAATCGAATTAACCAATTTTTCGTAATAGTCACTCTCTAGTCTTGAGTGAAACTAACCATTTTCATATACCCAAATATACTATATCTCTACATAAATTTTTACACATGTAAAAGCATTCAATTTTAGAAATTCAATCGTGATTGCATAATCTATAAAAGTATCTCTCGATCTCTTATAACACATATGTCATTTATTGCACGGGTTAGAATCATACATTATGTCTCGATTTTTATAATTATCCATAAATCAATTAATTGGTGATCAAGCAATTGACGCATTTAACACACAAAAAATAATTAACACATAATCAAGTTGCGTGGAATTTTTGAAATTAAATAAATATTAAACATAAACTACATCGTTCACCCTAACAACCAATTATTTAGCCAATCATAATTGAGAAACAAAATATTGAAAAAATGAAAAACTTCACCAAGTTCAATACAAAGAATAAAGGAAAGAATCTTAGCAATTGTTGTTCCTTAGCACCCAATTCTCAGCAATTGATCATCAATCTCCTCTTCCAAACTTGTATATCTCCAGGCCAATTGTGTTATTCCCCCATCAAATCCCAAATTTAGATACAAATCCTGAGGATTCAACGTATTTGGTTGAGTAATTATGCACCAAGATTGTATTTCTAGTCTCACCCAATTATGGAATAAAAGATTTATATTTACAGACCTAAATTATGTCTAAAATAGAGTTTCAAAAGAATTGAGAACCATAATTTATGTCCAAGTAGGATATCTGGAATTAAACTTTCATAATGTGATTGGGTCTTTGTTTCCTCTTTTAACTCAGATTGAGTCCTTAAATATTGCAACTGAGGTCCTTCAACTTTCAAGCGTAACTCTTGGTCCACAACTTTCAAAATAT
>CAIGRF010056880.1:6836-29606 GCA_903798235.1 Fraxinus ornus
TCAAAATGTTGGAGAAGATAGGTGAGGAATATAATGAATAACAAGATTTTAGGAGGTGGCAAACACAGGAGACGGAAAGAACGTTGGTTTTGATAGGAGATGAATTGGGGAATTTGATTGGGCGAAAATGGTGTATGTGTCTTTCACTTGATGGGGATATTTTAGACAATTCCCCATGTTTATTTATTGTATTTTTTAATTGAGGCCATTTCACCTATAAACATTGAGAAAATGCTATTTTTTCAACATCAATGTTTGACTGGGTTTTTTAACAAAGAGTCCCTAATTATTTTATTTGAATTTATATTGTGAGATTTTTTTTTTTGTAAAATAGAGTAATTTTTTTGAATTTGAATTGTGATAAAATTTTGAGAACAATCGTGCTTACGTATAGGACCACCGTTTATCATAATTCATCTGGGAATACAAATGTTTTCTGGATGGTTTTTTTTTTGGATTCAAATTTTGCATATGCATTGATTGGCGGTAACTATGGAATTGCTATGGGGGATTTGGATTTTGAGATGACAGTGTTCGGCGACAATGATTTATGATGGTGGTAGATTGGAATGTGCCATTGGATTTGGCTTTGGATGGTAGAGGTAGAGAACTCGCATTGGCGAGTTATGGAACATGAATCTATCTCTATTGTGGGATTTATGGTGTTGAAGCGTCATGTACATTGTCGAACTTTTTAGATGAAAACTGTCATTTAGACAAGATCTGATAATTAATTAAAGGTTGAGAATAAGAATGTGACAAAAATGTTGGGATGTTAATAACAAAGGTTGAAGACCTTTATTGTAATTACTAGTGAAGACAACGTGCGTTGTTAGTTGATTATAGAAATGATTTCATTTTTGAATTGATGGTGGTTGATGAATTATTTTTCCTGAAGTATCCAACAACATCAACTTCCTATTTGATAAAACCTAGATGATGACTTGTAAAAAAAACTTTCTGAATGATAACTATATTTTCGATAGTAAAGAAAGCTCATGGAAAACAACAATAAACGTCAAATTGTACAAGATTTGACCATCCTGTTCTGCGAGAGGTTTTTTTACAAATCATTGAATCATATTAGCTCTTTGTTACACCTCATAGACAAATGATTGGGATGTCATAAGCCTTGTCGAACATATCTCTCAAAGAATTCAAGAAAAAGGGATGTCTTAGAGGATGCTCAACAGCTGACCATTTCATTACCTTAGTGACCAAGGACAAATAAAAAGAAAAAGAATGATCCAGCCACATGAAAAATGAGAAAAAGAAATCCATGAATAAGGAACATGAGTGTAGACTCACAACAAAATGACGGTGAATAACATAATGAACCCACTCAACAAATTAGAAAAGAATTTGCCAAATATCACCTGAACAAGCCTTCTCCCCATCAACTTCCAAGACTTGTCCACGGCGAGTTGTTCCATCTCCTAAGTGGATGTTAACAATCTCCTGGTACTTGGGTCCCTGAAATAGTGCAATAGAGAACAAATCTTAATAATGTTTCCTAAATGAGTATATACTTCTATAAAGTAATATGGACACAACACATTACATTTACTACAAAAAATAGAAAAGCAGAACAGGAGGCAAGCTGTTCACCTTAACTTTTTCAAGGATAACCAAAGGTCCAGCAACTCCAGAGACAGTTCTATACTCTGCAAAAATATAAGTATAGAAGTGTGCGTCAATAATAAATATTCAGAAGTATGACAGGCATGTACGACCTAATTCATTTCTACTTGAAGAACTTTTCCTCAGTTTTGACATAAGATAGATTGCTTACATTGTACTTGTTAAGGATCTAATCAGAGAAACTTAAATTTTGAGAGAAAATAAAAAGCCCTTCTCTTATTGTCCAATGTAAACTAAGCCCCTTTAGTAGATTTTAATAAAATATGACGAAATGTGCCAACCAAATACCTTTAGTGGGTTGGGACCTGAGGGAACTCGGATTGTTTATTTTAGTTTTATCGATCAACAAACAAGAGAAGTAAAAAAAAGTTCTTAAGAAACGAACCTCCCCTTAAGAACAGAATACTGGATTTTAAAAGGGAGCAATGGAATTAGCAAAAAATAAAATAAAATAAAATCTTAGCCTTGCAAGGGAGTATTTAATTATGTAACAAGCATCTTGCAACAAAAAAGGAAGACGTTTCTAGTCTGTAGATAAGAAAGAAATACCTTAGCCAATATTTGCAGTAGCGAATGTTGTAGTATATCTTCCAAGTTTTTACACAAATACGATCATCCATTAGCATCAGCATCATGAAGGATATACAAAGTATTTATTAAAGCAAATATCTACTGTAATTTTTTGTCTGTTTATTGCCATTCTATCCGAAGAAATTGAATCTATTGGATATCCAAGAACCAAACATTTTATATATTTCAACAAAAAAATTGCACAGTTTGGCCTTATATGGAAAATGGTGTAAGTTAGATTACATAACTAATATAAATGTAAGCAGCAAATGAAATATTATAATAAAGAATAGATATATTACTTACCCATTATTTGCACATGGTAGGTAAGGTACGATTTCTACTTCCATCCTTTTGTTTCTATTTTTCCTTATATCTGTGCCGATGAAAAATGATGAAGATACTAACAAATATTGGACGACATTTAATACTGGATTTACGCATTCCATGACTTCTTGTAGCGTATGAATATTGTTGCTACAATCATATATCCTAAATTTCCACTCACGTGAAAGAGGTACCAGTGGGTTGCATGTGAACATGGAATCAATAGACAAATGCACGTTATCCATGGTTTACCAGCAATTAGTATATTACCATTTATGTATTCTTCTAAACGACGGATATCAAGAAAACGTTGATCTTTGCTTGTAGTTCCTTCTTTTATGCTTTTCTTCATTATACAGTGATTAATACATTCGATTTCGAAGCCGAAATTCAGAATTACACTCTTTTGAAACAAGGCTGTAATCGTCTTTGATAAGTCTTCTCAACAGTGTCAACTCCTCTTCAAGATTTTAGTAATAAATAAATGTAAATTAAATATAGTAAGTATGTAATAAAATATTTTAGGGTGAATGAAGTTTACTAACTTTAATATTGATGTCTTGTGTTATATCCATTATAGCTTTCAGTGTATCTCTTTTGTGCAAATTATATGTTCCATCATCCCAATACGCACTGCATAACATAATTAAAATTAGTTTGAAATATATAGAAGCAAAATTATAATAGTAAAGTTATTTAGATTTTTTACCTGGATGGATTTTTTAGTATCCAATCTCTAATTTCCGTGTATCTCTCCATAGGATAGTCTTCTAAAGGAAAGCCCTTTGAAAATTGTATTTCTTTTCCTTTACCTTTTTTTTTCCCTTTTGTGAACCTATTAACATGTTGAAATGTTGAACTTCTACAGAGAGAAACATCTTCTTGAACACAAGTTATAGCAGTTTACATGTTGGATTACCACTCCGATAACTTATTCAATACACTACTATTTTCTTCACTCATATATGATGTTATAGAAGTCAAACTGGTATTGAAGTAAGCTTTCATGCTTGATTGCATGTTTTCGTAGTGCTATTGTTGCGACTGTTGTTATTGTTGAAAGTGTTCTTGTTGCCAGTTGTGCTACTGTTGAAACAATTCTTGTTGGTTTTGAAGAATTCCTTAGTAGTGATTTCTTGATTCATAAATGATGTCTGTTTTGAAGGTGTTGCACAAATTTGATACATCTGATGCCACATGTTGTCTATGTACATTGAGCATCTCCTCAATTTCTTGTTTAGTAACATAATTGTATCCAATGGAAGAACTTGGCCCAACTCCAACCGAAGTATGTATCATATGATAAGTATCACTGTCAGTAGTTCGGTGTGCTATATTGTTTATCTCTCCCCCTCACAATGCGATCTAGTATGTTATGGTCATTGTAATGTCGTAAAGAAAGAGTGGTATACCACACTCTTTTCAACTCTTCTTCATCAGTCTCTAAAATTGTAATCACTTGAATCTGGGATTATTTTAAAAATATATAATTAAATGCATAATTTAATGGAATAAAGAGATATAATGAAATAATCAAAATACCTTTTTGGTAGCCAAATATTTTTTAACCGTTTGTTCTATTAAAAATTTATTCAGCTTCCATCTATGATTTTTTGGAGCCTGCGCTGTTTTGTATCTATGGCGTCCAAATTTTGCTCCAATTCATGGAAAAGCTTCATATATCCAATACTAAAAGATAATTAATATAAAGATTAGATATTATATATAAACTTTACATTTGCAAAATATAAGAATAGAAGAAAATACTTAATAGAAGGAAATACCTGAAATGCAAGTGGATATCCATGCAATGTATATTTACATTCATGTTCGTGATTTTGTTGCATCTTGTGTAGTCTTTGGAGGTGGGATTGTTGCAATGAATTTAATAAAACAAAGTATGTTGTGCGGCCCCAGAGATACTCAATAAAGTTGTCAACATCTTCAACCATGCCTAGAGTTTTATAATCAATATTTATTCATGTAGGTTTCAACACACATTCTACCAACATAACCAACCCGAGCTTAAATTTATCTTCTTGATGCTGACAGAGATGAAATATTTCAAAAAGCATTGCCATGCTAATTTTCTTTGTACCATTAAAATACTGGTTTCTAAGTCTATTATTGTTGGAGTTCAGATTAACTGATACCTCATGGCACGGTAAGCCTGTGATAAGACAAAACTCTTGCAAACCAAAGCGTGACAAATGATCATCCAATTTAACCCAAACTTCATCGTTTTTACCACAATCTATAAGTCTCATTATGAATTCATGGACTAATTTACTACTAAATTGTTGTTTTTCCTCTTCTCTATACATTACTCCATATATAAATCCATGAAAGTTACTATTCAATAAAAAAGCTTGTTCATCTGTATCTATCAGGTCTACAAAATCTTTTAGATATCGATAATTTGGAAATTGAGTGATTGTGGTGGAAAACCACTGATCCGAAGATATTATATACTGTAAAGACATCTTCAAAACACAATTGAATAGAATTTATGAAACAATAAAGGCATCAGTTTCGCAGCATGCACGAAGAGGTCATGGAGACAATGTAGGTCTCCATGTCTAGACACAGACGTTTCTCCGTCTCGCACGAAGATACGGTGTCTCCCGTGTCTCGACACGGAGACAGGCTTCGTGTCTCCGTGGCGCAACGGGAGGCACGACGGTGTCTCCTATGCCAAATGGAGGCACAGCTCGTGTCTCCGCCTCGCACGGAGACACCGCTGTGTCTCATTGCCGATAGATTTTAGGAGAACGTGTTTGGGAGAAAATTAACCTTTTTCGGTGACGATGGTGATGGCTGAAACCAAATGAATTGGAAATGGGATAAATTGAGTTGGGAGTGTGAATGTTATGTTGAATTGATGATTGTAAATGTGATGAGAATGAATTGGTTGAAGATTTTCACGTTTAGGTGTGTAGTGAATTAGTTGAAAATTCAAAGGGTGAATAATTGGGTGGATAGTTGAGTGGGTAGGTGAAAGTGTGAATGGGAAGTACTTAGAATTAATAGTAAATCCATTTAATAGAAAATTTGTTAAAAATCAATATTGAAAATTGGTTTTATTTGGTTTTAATTGATTCAAAAGGCAGTGTGTTATATTACTACTGATGCGATGAAAATTCAAATATGAAATAAACCATTACTTAAATGACATGACATGAACCAAAGCATTACTTAAATACAGGACAAGATTTTCAACAGTTATAGGACCAAACTACAAATGATGTTTGGTTCAATAACTAATTCACCTGACAAAATCAATATTCTAAACTTCACATCAGCAGACTCAAATTCTTCTAAACTTCTCAGTAGAACTCAAATTCCGTTCATTGGAATGAGACAAAAGCAACAAAAACTACATTAGCTTTCACAAAACGGTGCATCATCGAATATCATCTATCCAATTCTTTAACACTCTTCATCAACTTCATTAGCTGATTTACTCACTACAATTGCTTTTCCTTTGCCACCATCATCTTTTTCACCTTCTTTCTCCTTGGAAGCAAAACATAATTCTCTTTTTGCCGATGATTCATTACAATTACCTTGTGTGAAATGCAGTGATTTAGCTAATGGAGTTAGGGAGGTGCTTTCAACAACACTTTCATGTGGACTTTTTGTTATTGTTGAAGATTGCTCTATAACAAAGACGACATCATACTTGTATTCTTCTCCATTTTTCTAGTTTCACAGCTTTGATATAGAAAAACAACTCTTCATTTCGTAAAGGGAGAATTGATTCTGGAAGGGTTACTTCCTGAAAAAAAGGGAATGTAAATGTCAATAATGTAAACGTAAATGAATGTAATAACAACTTAATATTTTTTTACCTGAGTTATTTCTTTCATTAACAGGAGTGCGGAGCATTGCAAGAACTTTTCAGCAAGTTCTCCTATCATTGTAACATGAATACATCCTGATGAATCTTGCAATTTGATAAAACCTCTTGCTCTGTTATTAAGACAACATAGAATTCATTTAGAATTGATAGATGATATAATAGGTTAAAAACATGTATTGTATTAAATTCATCATCACCTTGGAATAGCACGAGACTGAGAATATCTGCAGAATGAGCAGCAATGGATTTTGTCGAAATTAGCATAAGTAGATTTATTGCAGTTGTTGCAAGACATAGACCAGAATGATTGATCATGACGTGCTATATCTGTCTTTGCTCTTAACCAAAAGTAGTTTTGCTATGATAACAGAACAAAAAATACCTTGGAAAAGTAATAGGAGGAAAATATAGAATATAAATGTTAAATATAAGAATGAGTCACCCACCATAAGTAAAAAATCTTCTATATTTCTAATTTGAGTGATTTTGTCTTCTTTTGGAACATACACCAAGGAAGTCAATTCGTAATAACACTTTTTAGTTACTATGTTGTTGAGCTTTTGAAGATTTGTACCCACCCTTTATATAAGATTGATTAAAACAATAAATCAAACAAAATACACAAAAGATTGATTTAAACAATAAATCAAACAAAGGCCAAGTGACTAAGCATAATGTTTCTGTTAAGTAATCATTCAAGAGTAAGCACCAGGACTTCAATCTAGTAGCTTCTTCGAAAGGAGGATCAATAATGAAAGAGCTGCTTGGCTTTGTGGATATTGAAAGCCCTATTATAATATAATTAAGAGAAAATTTGTAAGTGAGGAAATAGTGGATGAATATATATAGTTATGTAAAGCTCACCATTGAAAGACGATACTTTAAGTTGTTTTCCAACAATTATTGGTCTTTTAGTTAAATTATCTGAGATAACAGCACATTCTCTCTCCACGAAACCATTCCACATGGTTAAAACTATCATTTGAAAGCTGTGGGAAAACATTAGAAGGTACAATAGTTATATATTTTTTCTAATGAGATAAAAATATAATAAACTAAGTAGATATACAAACTGATCATTCACAAGGACGACATCTTGAACATAAGACTGTGGTCCAAAGTGTGTTTGAATTAATCTTTTTGGTTGAATATCAATAGCTGCTCCTAGCTAAAAAGATGGTAAAGAACTAAATAAATAATTAGTAACACATGTATAAAAAATAATAAGTAGTAATAATGGAAAAAGACGGTATTAGAAATTTACAAATGTCGGTGTTTGTGTCCATGTAATCCTGCACTTGATGAAAAAGAGTAAAAACATATGTAGAAGAATGTAGTGCACTATAGTCTTCCCCAATCTCTTGTATTCTGGTTGTTCCAGAAATTGTCTATTGGAATTTACCAATGCTTTCCCTAAACTGCGGTGGTGTGTATTTGACTATTGGATTTCAAATATGTCTTGGATGGAATGAATCGATCCTCAAGAGCTGATATATTGGGATCGAAAATCATAGCATGCACCTTATTCCCCTTTTATAACAAAAAAATAATAATAAGACAGAATAGTAATAGTTTTCTATAGATATATATAAATATATAAGAAAGAAGATAAGGAATAACCACGTGTAATTAAATAAAAAAC
Organism: Fraxinus ornus; assembly: GCA_903798235.1. NCBI lineage: Eukaryota > Viridiplantae > Streptophyta > Magnoliopsida > Lamiales > Oleaceae > Fraxinus > Fraxinus ornus. The sequence goes on from CAIGRF010056880.1 coordinate 14,879, forward strand.
ATGAGAAACTATACCTCTGTGTCTATTAATGTCATTTTTAATAATCTTGTGGAACCATTTCTAGCAGATTTGGATGGACTCTTTTCAGTCACAATAACTTTGGCAATCCAGTCACTTTGGCCTAGATGGATATTTGGGATGGTTTTGTAGTTGTTACTCATTTTCCTTGGTATTCATCATCGAAGAAGAAAGCATAATTAGAAATATTAAAATCACCATGAGAATATATGAAAATAAATATTTGTGAAGTCACCTTTACTTAGAATGGAAATACAGAAAGACAACAGAAGAAGAGGAGGAGGAAATGCATAGCAATATGAAGGAAATTGTATTATATATACGGAAGTGCAAAGTACTGATAATTATATTATTTCTACTTGTACACTTCCACGATTAAATTTCTTTTTTTTTTTTTGTAAAAAAAGTATGGATGCTTTGGCAGAAAGGTATAGGTGTTTGAAGAATGTGCAGTCAAATCAATCAAACAATACCAAAATTATTGTACACTATATGACATGTCCGTGCATCACTCCGTGAAAAACGGAAGATATATATTCACTATCTACCTCAACTTTTGTAAGTATTTTAAAAAGAAAAAAAGTTGTATTTGGAAAAGAAAAAATTGTCTCCGTGCGCACTAAGAGAATGTCTCCGTGTGCACGGACGATGTCTCCGTTGCGCACGGAGACACCATCTACACTTACTTTATTTTTTTTCCTCCTCTTCTTGTTCAACTAACATTTTATTTAACACTCATTTTATTTAATACTATTGTTATCACACAATTAAGGAAGTTTTCACAAATCTATTATAACCCAACTTTGTCACAAATTCATTATAACCAAAAGATTTTGGCATCAACTTTTTCAGCTTTCCCTAGTAAAACAGAACACTAACTTCTAGAAACTTGAACCAGAGAAATGAGAAATAACTGAATATAACTCTAGTAAATAATATGATTATCATAATAATTCATATTACATTTTGAATTGAGTTTATCCAATACCAAAGTTTGAGTTGGACATAATCCTTTGCATGTTTTCTTTTCACATATCTCAAGGCCTAAGTGATTGAGGATATTGGCTCAAAACTTGCATTGAGAACTCCTCTCATCCTTAGAATTCTGCAACATGGGAACCAACATGGGAACATGGCAGGCCTTGTCCCCAAATAACGTGCTTTCTGAAAGATGCATACTTAGTTGACAGATATCCTGTAATTGTTAACTGTAGCAGCCTCCCAATCAACATCCTATGCATTGTTGATGATGAAATGGCTTCCCCCATTTAGAATCATGCAACATGTAAACATAGCAAGCTTTGAGCTTAAATGACATACATCCTCAAAGACTTCTAATGCATACTTTAGCTGGCAGACAACTTGCCAAAATCTTCAGCTTAAAATGACTATCAAATGTTTGATTTATGCCAAATCATTCCCTATCGTCAACATAAACGACAATTAGAAGTCTCCAAATTAAGTTGGTGAGCAAATCAAACTATAGCACATAAAAATAGCTAACTTTATAAAACATATTCATGAAATGATTGTTTGATGGAACAATAATTTTCAACCTTACATTTCTTATAAACAATTGAAAAGAAGAAGGAAGTAAACAATAAACAATAGGTTATAACAAGTGGTATGAAAGAAGAGATGAAAATGGATTAAGACTTACGTTTAGCAAGAATGTCACAAATAGGTTTATTGATAGGAATGAGTTCATTCATGTAATTTGAATATAGTAATGTTTGTTGTATAATAAGAGTTATATTAAACTTTCATGTAGTAAGGTATAAAGAGGAAGTTAAAAAAAGAAATTTAAATGGAATGGTAAATGTGAAGAAGTTAAAAAAACATTACATAACTACAGATAAAACTTCTCGGTAAACAACATTTTTGGTGCAGTGAGAATGGATTGCACTGGATAATATTGGTTTCGCAAGAATCTTAACACACATACTTGTTCTTACTCTTAATAATGCAACATACAATTGTCCATGCGAAAATACAGGTTCTAAAAGATATATGCCTACATACTCTAAAGTTTGCCCTTGAGATTTGTTTATAGTCATTGCAAAGCATGTACGTATTGGAAATTGTGTTTTTTAAAATGGAAATACTGTTTTATCAGATTCAAGCGGTATAAAAGGAATACATGCAAAAAAATTTCTTGCCATTATATTCTCCAGTAGCAATTTCTGCACAAATGACATTACGTTCAAAGTGTTTACATATTAATCTTGTTCTGTTACACAATCCTTCCATGGGTTTAATATTTCGGAGTAATATAACAGGACAGTCAATCTTGAGCACTAATTGATACGGTGGTATACCATTTGGGGTCAATGAATTGAAGAAGTCTTCTTGCATGGATTGATCTGTTGCATATAATGTTTCGTAGAAGCTATAATAAGTATAAGCATCACCTGAGAAGCGATCTATGAGTATATTGTCGATGTCATCAACATGTTCATTCTTTGAGGCTAAAATAACTCTATTAATCATATGATAACGGTTTTTTAAATAGTCATCTATATCAGGAAACACAACAACTATTGATTTATGTAATGAAATATTGTCTTCCTCATAATGTAGAGTCATAGTAGACCAAAGCTTAACCATACCACATGAATATTCTTTTTTTGTACCATTTCCAATTCGAAGCAAATATTCATAGAAAGAAGGATCTAAGAGAGCTCGCATATCTCGAACTAATTTTATTTTTGTAAAATGGGGCCACATATAAGAATTAACTAAACTTGATGCAATTTTATCTTCTTTACTCGACAACTGGCAAGATTTGTCGAAAATCCTCACCTAAAACTATTACTTTTCCACCAAATGGTAAGTCNTATGAATATGAAGTGGAATCTTAAACCTTGAATGTGTTGTTCGACCACCAGGCAACAAACCAGCAACTACTCCTGATGATGCAATTGCTAAGGCAATTAAACCTCTTGATATAACAGTTGCAAGCAATGCACGATATAAAAAAGTCTTCCATGTTCCACCTGGACCATCAATAAAATACATATCACCAACATTACCAAAAATTTTACTTAAAATGGCATCATAAGTAGCTCTTTGCTCTTGGTTAAGACTACCAGTGCATGAAATATCATTCTCAGATATTAAGATCTCTAATTCTTCACTAACCAATCTTTCTAATACTTCATCCTACTGGATGCAAACATCATAAATAGCAAATTCATAGTCATTCAAACATCTGCCAAGTGGTTCTAAAAATGAATCTATAGACTTTAATGAATTCACCTCTGCACTATTGACACTCGTATTTTTTCGTAAAAAATCTTCAAACATGAATTCTTTAAACTGGTTCCATAGTTTTTTTGGATCATCAGCACCACAAAATACCAAAAGAGTTGCAAACAAGCGGCGTAAAGAATTAGGCATTTGATAATTAGAGGCTTCTTGTAAACATAACTCACAATTATTATTTCTTTTGAGTAAACCTCGTAATAATGCAACTTCACGAAAAGTTTTTACTTAAATACCATTTACAAATTTAAGATTTTCAAAAGATGTCGGTCCTCTAACATGATATAACAATCTTCGCAAGTAATATCTCTCTCATTCTCTAGGATTTACTGCTACAATCTTTCCAACCACAACACTTTTTTTTTTCCTGTTAGTCCAACATTTTCCTTGTGCATCCCAGACAAAATATTCAGGGAATTTTTTGTATAACAACTTTCTCGCTTCTTGATTAGTAACATTCATTGTAAAAAATTCGGTAAGCATAATTTTTCGGAAGAAATCGCGTCCAATAACTTAAATAAGATTATCAGTATCTTTATATGTAACCAATTGCTTATTTTCTAGATGTAACTATAAAGAAATAACAGCTGGACTCATTTCATACATAGTGAATCCATAAATCCTCCAGGTTGCTTCTAGGGGAGAAACCCATATACCAGACTGAAAACTTTCTACTTCATCCATACTGTCAAGTCTTTTCTCATCACATAAAGAGAAATTAACCTTGTCATATCCTTTGTAAACATATTTGTATAAGTATTTAACAGCTTTAATTGTTGAACAGATTTCTTCATTCATATGACAGTCATATAAGGATTATACTGTACAACCCATCTATTATCAAGAAAATGTTTTCTAACTCTAACTTTTTTACCATCATTTTGCCTTCTATATTTTGGATAAGAAGCTTCGTCAAAGGAAGTATGTGAAGTGTAGCTATGTATATAACGACTTCTACATTTTCCACCATTTTTCATGCACACATTATTTAGATTTAAAACACCGCAAGGACCATGCATCATGTGTTTGACAACAACGGAGTGTAAATAAGTATACTCTGTACTATCATGAATTTCAACACTCACAATTTCATCTACCCTTTCAGAAGAAATAATTTTTGAGCTGATTTCAATATAATTAAGAAGTGAGCGTGTGGTAAACCTCTTTTTTGGAATTCAATAACACACACACACACACACACACACACACATGCAACCACTGGTCCAAATATATATTCTTTGAATATATCCTTTTTCAACACTTCTAATTTCGATCTAAAGACCCGAGAGACCAAATCAGGTCTGTTCTGAACTTCGTCACAAAATTTTAACTCTCGCTTAGTCTCAAGCCAATTGGAATTGCATGTAATTGTTAAAAAGATGGTCATGTTTTTCAAATTTTTGAACTAATATCATTGCATCCATGTATCTTTTACTCAAATCTCTAGGACCATCGAGGAAGGATGATAGGAAAATGATTCTTCGACCTACATTTGAATCGCTAGTTTCACCATTTGGTACACTGTCAACAATTCCTTGGTAAAGATCACTATGTATCTGCGTTTGATTATTACGGAAGTAATCTAACCTAGAAAATTCAACTTTAACATACATGTAAATTGCATATTGTTGCAAAAGACGACTGGCATGTAGCAATATGGAATTATCTAATGACCTTAACTGTAGTTTATGACAATAGTATTCACGACAAGACACCTGTAATCGTTTTCGCTTCTTGTGTAAAATTGAAAGTATAGGGGAAAAAATAAAAGTTAATAATAAACAAAATAAATAAAGAAATTAAAATCAAGAAACAATTTATTGTTGAAACCTGTATTTTCTTTCTTCAATATTTCTTCAGGAGAATTAGCATAATGGGCATCAAGCATAACATCAACAGAACAAACATCATGATTTCTACCGTGTTTATTAACTCTTTTAATACCTTGATGCCACCCGCTCTCTCCATTAGGGAACAACAAAAGGTATTGAAGAGGATCATAACATCCAAAATAATAGTTAACTCTATGCTTGCTACTAGAATGGGTATAAATACATATATCTAGAACCCTAAAATCGGAATGTTCATCATTCACCCAAATCGCAGCAACTCGTGATACCGTCGGAGCATTATAAACTCTTTGATCCATACCCAAAGTACATGCAATTTTTATCTCACGGCTTTCCAAATCAGTAACATTGGCTAAACTTCGAAAAAAAATTGCGTATGGAATTATCTCTAAAATGTGAACTAATTTTTCAACAATTGATTGAGAAAGCCTATATGATATTTTCAAGCGATTTTGTATTTCATTTTCAAAATAGATTGCATGAAGTAAGAAAAAAAATTAATATAATAATACCTTATGTAACAAATTAATATAATTTAGTGGAAGTATAAGTCAACTGTTTATTGAAGATGATCACCACTTCTAGCTGACAGATTACCTAAAACATAGAAAAATATGACATGATGATATTAGTTCAAAAAGTTATTAAAATAAGCCAAGTAATATAACTAATTAGTAGAAAGACTACAACAAAAAGAAAAAACTCACAGGTTCCATATGAAGTACCATCTCCTACTGCTGTTGCCTTTCTCGAATCCTGATAATGTGTAGCTCTAGGCACTTTTTCTGAATATACAATTGTTGTCGACGCATGCTACGCAATTTCTGTGCTTGAGCATATAATTCTCTGCACTGGGCATTAGAAGATTCATTTGATTGGGCATATAATTCTCCACGTAGAGCATTAGAAGATTCTTTTGATTGATGATAAGAAGCTGGATGGTGTTTCTTTTCTAGCTCAAAGCCAACATCAGCGCCCATAGCAGAAATAACTAAATACAATAAAAATAAAATAAAATGTTAGAATCAAACCAGAGGTATGGGCATCCGTGCCATGTCTCCATGTGTGCACGAAGACACGGAGAGCAGGGAGACACGATGTCTCTATGCAAAAATGTAACCTGGACTGGTATGGTACGTAGAAACCAACTATAGACATGTTGAGGGAAATCAAAGCATCTTTGTCTGCAAATCCATCAGAAATTGTAACACTGATTTTGGAAGACTATGTCAAGGCACTAAATGGATTGACAAAGGTGTTCACAGGATTAATGAAGCACTGGTTCCCACCATCCAAAATGCATAAAAATGGTCAAGATTGGCCATCAGTTGCACACGGAGCAGGGAGGCACTGACAAGGCTTCCATGTGAGATGGAGACACCGTGGTGTCTCCGCCTGCGGCGTCTCTGTTGGGAACGGACATTTTCTGGTGCACCCTGTGTAAGATGGAGGCAAACCACATTCACTTCATTTTCTTTGTTACCACACCAAGACTTCGTCCATGCAAATGGAAAAAAATATGCGTAACTCACACCAGAGTACTATAAAAAAAGAATTTTACTGTGTCACACGACTATTCAAGTAATTCTAAAATAGGAATCGAGAAAGAATAAGAATGCATATCACACTCAACCAACACCTCCTTGAGCATAACGAAAAATATACATAACTCACCTTAGCTTGAAGCTCAACCTAACCAGAATACCACACAAAAGAACTGTACTGTGTGAGAGGCGGCTTGAATCGAGAAAGGAAAAAGAGGAGGTAAAAAAAAAGGATAGAAAGGATTGGGCTGTTGGTGTATGTGAAAATTGACTGTTGGTCTTGCGGTTGCGTGTGAAAATGAAAAAGAAAGTGGAAAAAAAATAAAAAGAATTACGACGACGAAAAATAGCGACACGTGGCACCAAATCGCTCGGCTCTTTTATCAAATAAATCATCTTCATTGTGCTCTTCCTCGTGTTCTTCGGTTTCTTCCCATTTCTTGTCTTAGAAAATCAAGCAATTCCAAAGCTAAGTATTTATAAAAATCAAACAAAAGAAATCCCAAATCAGAATACTTTTCTCCTCATATCACAGTTGAGTAGTGATTTTCATCCTTGAGAAAAAGAAATCCCATATCTTAAGCGTTTGTATCTTGTTAAAAAAATATATGTTTCTTATTCATTCCTTTCACTTTGAGGTAAATTATATCGACGTTCTTCACTTTCAAGAAGTTAATATTGGTTTTATAAAATTGTAGGCAATTTTGCTTTTTTAGGGTTTAAATTTCTTTTGTATTTTGATATTTCTTTCTCATCCCTGATGAATTGGATTCTTGTAATTGAACTATGAGTCCCTGAAAATTTACAAAGAGGCCTATTTAAATTTGCTCAGTAACAATTATACATGAATAATGGTACAATCATCAATGGATTATTTGATTGGTTTTATATTTCATTTATGGCTGCAAAGTTAAACTTGTGGCTTTGATATCGGTATGAATGCAGTAAAATTTATCAAGTGAATGCAGTAAAATTGAAATTATGAGTTTTTTTGTGTTTGTTGATACTCAAATTTTTAAATGTGTTTTGTGAATGGTGATTTGTTTATGGGCTCTAACACTAGAGACCTTTTGGTCTATAAGTGTGCTTGATTGTAGGGAAAGACTCTTTGGAAATTATTATGGGCTCTAACAAAAAACCTCATTTACTTTCAGCAAATAAAGTCCAAACACACCCAACAGATCCTCCTTAGAGAGTGGAATAATGGACCCTAATGCATAATAGGATGTAAGGCAAACTTTCTTTTCCTTCATAGGCCTCACTCGGTCACCTTCTACCAATTGTAATTTAAGTTCTACATCTAAACTATCCGAAGATCTAGTATAACATATAGCAAACATCAGTGTCACTAGTGAAGCCCTAAAATGCAAAATGATTGAGCAGTAACTAGAGTTTCTACAAGTATCAATTTTTTTTTAACTTTTGATTGAAATGTTGTTATCTATTTCTCTCTTTTCTTATTTTTCTATATTTTATTCAATCTCCAATTTCCACCTTGGCGTATCACTTTGAATTGGAACTAGAACTCTGTAATTGATGTGATATGATTTGTTTGTGAAAGGGAACTTGTTTGAGAATTTTGATTTATTTGTTTATTTTTAACTATATAATCAAAAACTTGACGTTCAACATCAATAAATGGTGCCCACCCTAACAAAAATCCCTTGCTCTGCCCTTGGTAACAAAAGAGAACAGTGGTGACAATATTAACCATAGTAAAAATATAAACATTTATCAGTTTGATATTATCTTTTAATGAAAGAGCACATGCAAGTTACAAGACAGACTTAATTGCAAAAATTAACAAATCCGAGAATCATGACTAAACTTGCTAATCTCCTAAAGGTTGGGAACAAAAATCAGATGAAAAACTGGTTTGAGACAGGCTAGCCGCTTTTGTCTAAAGGTTGGGGACTAAATTTACAATAATCCCTAGAAATTATTATTTTGAAAACTTGAATTTTAAACTTTAGAAATTCATAAACGATATATACTTAAAGTGGAAAATAAGAAAATTTCACCTTGTTTATTGTTCTCATATCGATTTGCACTATCGTGTATTTTCTATTCTAAAACTACTACCCAATTTAAAAATCCACTTTCATTTTCAAACCCTACTCTAAAAGAAATTTTCATTTCCATTGCTATTGGCACTGCCCTCGCCACCACCTTCACCACCCTCACTCACTGCCGTCATCCAAAACATAACCAAATCTACAAAATCCATACAACAAATATCTTTTACCGGAGAAGAAGAAAAATAATTATGGCTATAGGCTATAGCCACCACCATCATCATCCACACGTCACCAATCCACCACTCCTCCACCATCCCAACTTCACTAATCACCGCTGTCCACCACCATTACGCCATAGATCTAGAAGAGACCACCATTGCCTACCTCATTTTCATCAAACATGGGCTTAATTTTTTGAGCATTGCTAGTGGTACATCGGAGTGTACATCACGGTGTACACCCCCTCACATGGATGAGGGGCCCACTCGAATAAAACTCGGAGTGTACATCACGGTGTACACCCTCTCACATGGATGAGGGGCCCACTCGAATATTTTATTCGAGTGGACCCCCTCCATGTGAGGGGATGTAGACCTTAATGTACACTTTACATCATATTCGAGTGGGCACCTCATCCATCTGAGGAAATGTAGACCTTAATGTACACTTTTTTATGTACATCTAGTATTTTTCTAAATTTTTAGGTAGACTTTGAAGCTTTTCCATCAAAATTATTCCATTAGAATTGGGCCAAAACCATTAGCCCATTGAGCATGCCGGATTTTGATGGACATTGTTCGACCACTTTTATAGACTTCTAATTCTGGCACCACTTTTGTTAGATTTCGTTCCTTTGTGCATTCTGGATAGTGTCTAGCTTGCTTTATATTATTTCTCCGCATGAATTATTAAATTTCATAGGTCTCGCGCACACACGAGCGCGTTCACCTTAGAAAATATAAATTGACAGAAGCATAATAACATAAATAAATGATATATATTCACCAATCAAAAACTAAGAAAATACTACAAGTACTATTTTCAATAATTTTGACAATCAATTGTTTCAAATAATTGAATGTTTTGGCGAAAGTATGCAATAGAATTACATTATGGTACGTTACTGTTCTCAAAATATTATTCGATGTACAGATAATTTTTTTATTCCAATGCATTCAACAGTAGGTTCCGTTTGATCTACATTATTATCTTATTAAAATGAAAAATATAACCGTTATCCATCACATCAGCATTTAAATTCAAATTTTCTATCTCTTGTGTGGACCCCAATAATGACTATATTTTTCATTCTCATTCTACAATAATTTGGCTCAAACATGAGGAATTTCGAGGTCTATAAAAATTGTTTCTATTAACGTACAGGTTTGACCTGACTTCAATAATATGCATAGAAATAGATTAATTTATAAATTAAATTTTTTTAACCAAATTTTTTTATTGACAAGATTAAGCCTCTGTTTGGCTGGAACTAAAATTTTAATTTTAATTTAACTCAAAGTCAATAATTAATTTTAAACACATGTGTTTATGGGTCTTATACATTTTCAACTCATATTTTATCTTCTATCAAAATCTACTAAAAGTCTAATTTTAATTCCTATCAAACGGGACTAAATTTCTTCTTATGAATATGTTATAAAAGACATTAGTAGAAACAAAAATTATTTATTTTTGAGCCAGTTACTGAGGGGCCGGTGGCTGGTGGTCCAGGAAATTAGTTTGGCTAAGTTGGGATATCTGGGTACCAAAAAAATAAAAAATAAATAAAAATTATTTATTTCTGAGCTTACCGACTTAGTCAAAACATTTATTGTCTTTTACTGGCTAAAGTAATTAATTTATTTTTAATTGTAATGAATACAAAACTATTTATTATATAGTTTTATTAATTATAAGTAAAACATGCATTAAATGAATAGTCACTTCACATGAATGTCGAAAAGAATATTTAATAATTTGTGGTTTTCATTTCTTTAACCATCTTATCTTATCACGTAATTTATTAAGGAAATCTAACAAAAAAGGCATTTATTGTATTTTATTTTATTTCAATCGTGCTACATGCACACTTTTTTTACACTTGCATTTACTCTCTTCTACACGATAAAATTTACACTTTTGATTTTCAACTCATCCATCCATCACTGAACGGATTTACTCCAGATAAGGGACGATATCATCATTGTTGTCAACAATGATGAATGTCTAGTTTAATTCAAATTTTTTTAGCTTCTTTTTCGACTCCTATACCAATATAATGGCATTACGCTGTGGCTATGTCCTGGATTGGCCCATATTGTTAAAATGCATAAAGCTAAAAAACCCGTCAACAAAAATCGCCTTTGGACTCGTATTTACTGTAGGTTTGTAATATATGTTAATGAACAAGATTTTAATTTTCTTCGTACTAAAAGTGTTATAATTTCTTCATGTTATAAACAAGTAAAGGGGGTGACATGTTTGACAACTTAAGATATATCACCATTGGCGGACACAAGGGGTGACATGGGGTCATGTGACCCCCCCAATTTTTGAACAATTTTTTTTTTTTTTGGGTCATTACATTATGTTAAACGAAGTCAAAATATTGTATTTTTAATATCATTTTAAAGTGTTCACGATCTAATTTTTTACTTCGTTAACGATGTGCGAAACGGTCAATCGTAACAAATTTTATAGTTTGTCAAAGTAGGTCATTCCAAACTAGTATTTCGAAAATTTCGATAACATGTCAACTTAAAAAATTCTTCGATAATCGTACATTAGTCGAATCAATAAATCACATACATCATCTCGAATCTCGTTTCAAGAACTACATAGACATATTGAATGGTATAAATGGATATCGAAAATAGTTAAAGGTCTGTCAAACGTACGTCGAAAAAGAGGCGTCTAATTCATATTTTTAAAAATAATTTATTTCATTAATGTTTATTATTTTTACGCGATAAATTTCTCAATATAATTTACATCATTTTATGAGGAAATTTGACATGGGGTATAACTTTTTCGAATGTAAATTCTCAAATGTAAAATTCCTCACAATTTTTTTGTAAGTTTAATTGTGTCCCCCTAAATCAAAATGTCTGCATCCGTCACTTTATATTCTGAGCATGCTTTTTGAGTGAGCTCGAACAAAGAGGGCAAGGTTAAGCTTTGCTTGCGGCCATTTATAGCTCTAGCAAAACTGGTGGCACAGAATTCAACTATTTAAAACATTTGCCATGGAAAGTTTCTTCTTTTCATGGAGAACACACCATTTCGTACATAGAGTTATGAAAGAGTTATATATAAGTGGTTTTGGAGGATTAGAGACTTGCACTTCGAGGTCGCGGGCAGGTGTAAACTAGCTGTTAGGCTATTTCTTGGTTTAAAACGTGGTAATTTTTGTTGACCCCATAAAATAGTTCGATGATGTGGCCAACAAATAAGTAGAAATGAGTATCCACGTAAGTTTAGATCCCAATATGTTTATGACTCAAATCACCCATTTTTCCATATGAATCAGTGAAGGAAATGATCCAAAATATTTAATAAGTTGCTGTTACAATTGTTTGGTACATAAAAAGGGGTCGGCCGTTGAGTATAGTAGGGAGGATCGAGGAATTCTTTTAATGTGTAAACTTGCATTAGCCCCCTCCGATACTAAGTATGGGCTTTTATACCCAATGCTAGGTGAATAAGGTCCATTGGATGATAAAGCACGCATTTCTACTAGATCCGTTGATTTTTATTAATGTCAATCAATCAATCAAGCTATTTAATGCTGAGATCCTCATATCTTTATTTCTAGACTAAGGACTTGACCGTGTAGGAATGCAAAGGCGGCGTTTGACAGTATATTGTCTTGTCAATTACTTCATAGAATCTGTTGTTGGTTGGCTGTTCGCCTCGCCCAGGATGGGCTCATATTGAGGGCCTCCACCATAAGGGAATTGGTCAACCTGCTTCGACGTGCATAGAACAAGGTCGCTCGCATCGCCATGCCACAGGTGAGCTCGTCCTTTTGCCACGTGGAGTATTTATTTTACGATTATTTATATAAGTAACAATTTTTGTAGCTTTTCATCCATAAATTTTCAATCAAAAGGTGTTTTGTCTCTATAAATTAAAGTTGTTTAGGCGAAAAATATAAACAATTTCCGAACATCCAAAATATCAAAACATTCAATTTTCATTGTGCTCTCAAAGTTGGTTTGGATTTTTCATTTGTTTCTCGATAATTAATTCTTAAAGGCTTGTTGAATCCTCAAAATCATTTGCATGGGCATGCCATAAGCAATCTCTAGCATGGGATGAGGGTGAATATCACTTTACGACGGCATTCTCACTTGTTCACGTCTCTCTTAATTTTCCAATTTCTTCAATAGGGTGTTCAAGTTCTTCTTAGTTAGGTATTTGATGTAATTGGCAAATCTATGAACAAAAGGGACTAAAATTAATATATTGTAAAAGTCAATGAGTAATGTGCAGTTAGCTGAAATTAGGTTATATTAGATTTAGGGTTCAAGAATGGGAAAGAAGGAAAAACAGCGACGAAATATCGCTAGACTGTCGCCAAGGTTTGGCTCAAACGTCAGAAACAGAAACTGTGTCGCCCACTTGTCGCCTCGCCTTCGCTCAAGCAATAACCTCTTCTCGACTGTTGCTCATCCCTCGCTCGAACGACAGTGTCATCCGAAAAATTTTAATTTGCGTTTTTAAGGCTTTTTGTCCGGCGAATTCAATTCTAAAACCTAACCTATAAATAACAAACGCCAAAGAACAGTTTTTCTAAGATTGAACATTGAAAATTCATATAGTCTTCACAAATTAGTTTTCAACCTTCACTACCATACTGTGATCTATTCTTAGCAGTGAAAAACATTAAATTCACAATCCAAATACCAAACTTCTGCTTCCTTCATATCGTCGGAGTTTCTGAAGATCAAGGGAATGTGACTGGGGTTCCAGTCGTTGAAGAACGCAGTGTTATTCGTTAATCCACATGAGATAGACGATTTCGCTAAAGATGGGAATTGCTGCAGAAGAGCTTTGGAAACTGCAGCTGGGAGCTGGTGCAGGAGCAACGAAATCCAGGAGAGCTGTTGGAATTGCAGTCAGGAGGTCAAATAGTACGTGTCGTCGTTTAGTCTGATGGAGTACAAGTTATAAATCGTTTATAGTGGATTGTTGACTGACAAAGTGCCCGAAATTTTTACCCAATTGGGGTTTATTCGTTATCAATTCTATGTTATTTTATTGCTTTCATAATTGCGGTAATTCAATATAGGAAAAATTGAATTGTATGTTTAATTATCTAGAGATTATTAATAGTGACTTGTTGTTAATTAATTATTAAATTTTTAAATTTCGCGTAATCACCTATTCACCCCCTCTAGGTATAGCTTGGGTCGAACTTCGTATTTTCAATTGGTATCAAAGTTTTATTTCGATTCCTAACCCATAATTAAATCTAGATGAATCAGTCATTATCCGTGCCTCCATTTTTCGACTGAAGCAACTATACTTATTGGAAAGTTCAAATAAGAGCCTTCCTTAAAGCATTTGATGAACGTATTTAGATTATCATTCAAATTGGGTGGACTGCACATTCAACCAATGTTGTTGGCGTAGTTACACCATTGATACTTCACTTTGGACTAAAGATGACTAACTGAGTATAACTAGAATAGTAAGGGCATTCATGCCCTGTTCATGGTTGTGTTTGCTGAAGAGTTTAGGAGAGTTTCGATGTGTAGACTGCTAAAGAAGTTTATGACATCTTAGAAACCACACACGAGAGAACTAAAACTGTTAAAAAATTATAACATGCAGATGTTAACCTCTAGGTTTGAAGAAATTAGAATGAAGGACGATGAATTCTATGTGAAGCTGAATGACATAGTTAATTTGAGTTTTAACCTAAGTGAAAAGATTCCTACAGGATTAAACTTCGTATTTTCATTCTCCATCTAGTCTTGCTTCCAACACAGGATTAAACTCCATTTTGGCCCCCAGGGCAAATCTCCCA
>CAIGRF010056921.1:3391-20421 GCA_903798235.1 Fraxinus ornus
TATTTAACAACTCAAAAAAAAAAAAAATCGGGGGCGCTGCCCTCAAACCCCCATAGGCCCCCACCCCTTTAACTTTGAACCTTTCTACTTCGACGGGCTGATTTCGTTCCTATCTCGCCCCCACTCAAAATTAATCTAGGTCTGCCCCTGTTTTGCCTACAGACCTAATTCAACGTCTCTTCTTTGCCTTTGACATTGCTTCCAAATCAAGATATATAGGATAGAAATTAATAATATAGGGACAATTTGTAATGTGTACCATTTGTCTCTTGGCCAATCATTTCTTTAACTTCTTTTATATTTTTCTTATATAAAAAAAATATATAATTAATTTTACAGTTAAAACATAGACTAATTAAAACACACTTGCTGGTACTAATCTTCACAACTTCATTATAAAAGGGATCCTACATGGTGGTCTTGAGTACTCCTAGTAACTAGACTAGAGAATAATTGTACACACAACAAATAAAAAATAGGGCATGTTCAGCCCTTCTAGACACACAATCATGTTTGATATACACCATCTTTTACATCATTCCTTACTTTCTGCCACATGATATCATTTTATTGAACAGTTTAAAAAATAGTTTTTTTTTTTTTGACAACACAACAAATGTCATCCATAATATAAAGAGGGAGTGTACAAACAATATAATCCATAGACGGAACATAAAGATTAAGTCCTTGCTCGATACATATTCATTAAAACTCATTTTTAATCATACATATATATTCAAGTGGACTTGTAACTTATTTATACTTTTAATCACGTATTCTTTAAAAATATCACTTTTTATATATCTATTCTCAAAAAATTACATCAAACAGGTCCTGAGAACAATATGTCGTATGCAAGTTATAAAATTTTCTAGAAAGGTCCGAAAAATCGAACATGACGAGATAGAATTAGGAAGAAAACCAGAGAAGAGTCTGCAATGTTATGGCAAAGGCTCGTAGCCTACTCGAGCAAAGCTTAGCACTCGGGATGTGATAGAATTTTGAAGGACGAACATGATACTCATATTTTTTTTTTTCAAAAAAAAAAAAAAAAGAACTAATGACGTAATCCACAAATACACAGTGTAGGTCCAATTTCAATGAATTTAATTAATTCTACTACCAAATATTTGAAACAATAAAAAAATCCTATATCCAATCTCTTTTTTTGGCGAATACATAGCAGTTGCTTTCAAATAGAACAAGATTTATCGCTGGCCTAGCGGATTAGTTCACAAATGGTTTAGCTAGAAAGAATAGACTGTGCATCAAGGGAAATAGGATGTAAAGCCTAAATCTAGTGGGTCAACTTAATGGAATAATTGGAGATTCCACGGACTTGGTTCAATAAGATAACTAGTTATGAAAAACTCAATGAGAAACAATTCGGAGTTTTAACTCCTTCCCGTTTCTACGATCAAATAAATGATCCCTACAAATGATCGTTTAGTGTAAACTATATTTTTAGTGATGACTATATCTTACAAACAATACAAATAAATTATTCTAGGGTACTTTTTATAGAACATCATCTATGCAAGTGTGGACTTGACCGTTCTACAAAATGTTTTTTTAGACGGGTTCTCTAATGCATTTGTCAAAGCCAAGAGAGTTCATGAACAAAATAATGAACATAATAGAGAACCAAACTTTGATATGAGAGAAAATGTGTTTCATCTATTATCTAATAATGGTCTGAAATTCAAAATGTTGCATTTACTGATTAGTCAAGTGAGTACGATAATTTTTTATTAAAGAAGGTTGAAAGTGAAAACTATCTATCTTGATGTGCTATTTTTTAAAATGGTAGTACTCTTCTTCTTCTTTCACGTTTTGAGTTGACGTCTTCCATTCATGTGAGGGAGTGTAGAAATTATGAGTTAGTTAACGATTAAAATGTGTGAATTGAAAAAATCGTCTATGGGTGCAATAACTAGACGTGTCTTGTCATCAATCACATGCAAAATGTGTATATTGAATAGTCATGATTTTTGGAATGGGCGTGACTATTCAAAGAGGTGCACAATGAATAGTCTTGAACCTTTGTGTAAGGTGTGATCAAGACTTACGATTGTGTATCAATCTGAAATGGTTTGATCTAATTGTTAAAATGAATTTTTGTCAAAAGATGCGATCGTTGGAAAAGACACATTGAAATCTATAAATTAGACTCTCATTATTTCATTCTCTTCACTATAAATCAATTCAATTAAATTGCTTTCTTATTTTTTCCTTTATGTCAAAATAGTTTTCAAATTATTGGTGAGTTTTGTTTTCGATATTTTAGTATTCACTATCATCTTATCTACAAGAATACAGTCAAGCTTTAGTTCGCCCTTTAAAATTAATATTACATTATATTAATTTAGGAAAAGTATTGTATGTTGATAGATAGACGTCCATAAGATCATGTTAGAATGAATGTTTGGGCTTAAATTTGCCTTAAGAATATTTGTAATTGTACATATCGCTTTATTTTATCTCCTTTAAATTTATGCAATTTCTACATTCCAGTATACCGTGATTTGCTCATTATTATAATTTATACATATATCATGGTTTTGGTAATTCATAATTTTATGCATTATTTTTGTACGTAATAAGTTAGTCGTCGAATATGATGTATGCACCAATCATTTACACTATGCTTGACAATCATTTTTACCAAAAAAATAAAAAATAAAAAATTCAAACCCATTTTCAACCACACATTCTCACAATAAAATATTCTACACGTAAATTCAAAAATCTTTCTTACCTTTTAACCATACATTCTTAAAAAAATCATCATTCCAAAACTTATTTTCCCCCCAAAATCTCTTTTTACCATAATAAAACGAGAATTGACAACATGAAAAATAAGAACAAGAATACAAATTTTATGTGTAAAAGATATAATTACTTCTAATATATATAATATAAAGAAGAGCCTAATTGAGTGTTTGAGGTAGTATAGGAATGTAAAAAAATTATCGAATCACGACTAGATTTTTGTTCAAATATCACTTCCACTCGAGTAGTGAGCTCGTGGCTAGCGAGCGTTCCATCCACCGCTTGAGCACCTAACGCGCGATTAGCTAGCGATGGTGTTATTGCAATTTTCAGTTGAGCACAACTGGCTCAATCGACGAACGATTTACACACGATTTTTTCTCCTTATCCATCTTTGACTTCTTCAAAGCATACTACCAACTCTCAAAAGAACTCCCAATAGAATTTGGGCCACACCCGAACTCTAACAAATCTTTACCTTTATATAAATTTCAATGCAAAGAATAAAAGTCTCATCCTCTTCCATAAAAGTCCCTAAGGACAAACTCAACAACAAATACCAACCAATTTCTTGACTACAAGGAGTGACTTGGTCAAACAATAATATAAAAATTCTTCACTGAGTTGGGCTTTCACCTTTCTTATCTCCCCCTTATCGTTGGTTGATATCAACATATCATCAACATATAAAAGTAGATATACAAATGACATATCACCACACTTCTTAAAGTAAATACAACTATCATAACGCTTCTTTTGAAGTCATGAGTAGTCATAAATGAGTCAAACCTCTTATATCACTGAACAACTTTCCAATTGATAGCACAACCACCAATAGTAAAAAATACCATGTAAGAGATATTCTCTTGTCAAGATCTCTAGCAACATTATAAGCAACACAACTAACTGCCTCTGTAGAAGGTTCTTCACTGGAATCAATACCTTGGCCACACTCAAAGCATAAGCAACCAAATTAGCTCCATCGTATGCAATAGAATACTATAGTACCGCTGGTGGTGGTGGTCAAAGCGTCACTATCCTTAATTTTTGAACCAGACTGATATGTAGACTCTAGTATAGATTTTGAACCAAACTCAAACTCTACATGTTCTACTGATTTGTGTGAATAGATTTTGTAGAACCTTGGATGACATAACTAGGCAGGCCTTCTCTGTCCTTTCATCACAACACAGTCACATTTATTAACTTTCAGTACTTCACCTTCACCAGTGAACTTATACCATTTTGAATTAAAAGTACTAAAGGAGATAAATATTTCTCTTCAGATTTGATACATGTCTCACTTTACCAAGTATCCTAACGGCCCCATCAAATATCTTAATTTTGACCATTCCAATACCAACTATCTTACAAGGCGTATTATTTTTCATTATCATATGACATTTGGAAACTATTTCATATATTGAAAATCAATCCTAATTGGGACACATATGAAATGTGCAAGCGTATCAGAAATCCAATCCTCGCAAGACTTGAAGTTGATGTAAAAAATTACTAGAAGTTCTCCATCACTGTAGCCATCTTCTGCACAACTGGCTTCACCTGAATTTTTTGATTTTTCCATTCTAATCATCAACAACTCTTTTGTCCTTATTCTACAACTGATAGTAGTCAGATTTGATGTGCTCTTTTTTCTTGTAGTAATTACATATTTTCTTGTTATTTCTAGACTTCGATCTGTCCCTCACATAACTACCTAAAAAACTCTCATGTGTTTTCCCATTAACAACAATGCAGTCTCTTTGAGTTTCAGATCCAAACACAAGTTACTTCATCTTCTTATTTGAAAATAAAGCATAATATACTTCATCTATGGTGAGAGTGTGACGATCGTACAAAATATTGTCTCTAAAAGACATATATGAAGAAGGTAGCGAACAAAAAAAAAAATCAATCATAAATCTTCTTCATCATATTTTACATCTATGATCTCCAGATCAACGACAATTTCCTTAAAGATAGTTAAGTGATCTTCTATAGACACGCCTTCTGTCATGCGATGAAGATACAATCACTATTCGGATGCAGTTTACTAGTTAGACTTTTCGTCATGCATAACTTCTCTAATTTGAACCATAACACAGCAATGGTTTTCTCCTTTAAAACGTCTTGGAGAATTTGATTTGATAGATGAAATTGAATTTAAGATACGACCTTCAGATCCTTACGTTATTTTTCCTCATGCATCCAAGTTGAAGATCTCTTATCAAACCCAAATAGGATATCATCCAAGTCCATTATGAGAGGACACTCATCTTTACCTGCCATAACGAAAATCTAGTGTTGTGATTCAAATGTGGAATATCGAGTTTCATAGTTGCCATAACAAATAATCAAATCTCGGTCTAATATTAGCTTGCTATAATAAAATGAGAACTGACAATATGAAAAATAAGAACAATAGCATAAGATTTTTATGAAAATCTAACTTGAAAAAAAAAAAAAACCACGAACAGAGGAGGAGAAAATTCAATATATCAAATAATATTTACAAAAGATTGTGAGATCATCACAAGAAATGTAATTACTTCTAATATATATATATATATATATAATACAAAGAAGAGCCAAATATATGGTAGAGTCATAACATAATAGGTCTAACAAATATGGAGTATTTGAAATAGAATAGGAATGTAAAAGGGGTCAAATTGAGACTAGGTCTCTGCCCAAATATCACCACCGCTCTAGCAGTGGGCTCGTGTCTAGCGAGTGATCCATCCTGTTCTCAAGCACCTGGCATCTGGTTAGCAAGTGGTGGCATTACAACAATTTCTGCTCTAGCACCACCTGCGTGGTTGGCAAGCGATTTTCACGCTTTATCTTCTCCTTATGCATTTTTTACTTCTTTAAGACTTCTTTCAAGCATACTACCAACTCCTAATAGAGTCCTAGTCACACTCGAACTCTAACACTTTTTAATAGTTGTCAAAGGCTTAATATAATAGCCGCAATTTGTTATTCTTTTTTTGTGTTTTTTTTTCAATGTTTATTAGCTATAAAATTGAATATTGAAATTTGTTTTTTTTTTTCACGCCTTTTTCGACAGATAAAGTGAGATATTTATTTGCAAGAAAGTTAAGGCCCGTTTGGAATATGTTACAAGTTTTTGTTTTGAATTTCATTTTCAATTTTCTGTTTAGAGGGAATCTATTTTAAGATTACTAAAAGCGCGTTTAGTTTGTTACTTTGAAAAAATTGTTTCTCAAAACAGTAAACTAGAAAAGACTTTTGGTTTGAAATTTTGATAAATTATTTTATGGCATTTTATTCCATAAAATTTGATTATTCGATAAAATACGATAATTTTGTAGTAATATATTATCAAGCAAAAGATACATTTTAAATTTGGTAAATCGTAATATATTTCTTCTCAACAAAAGTAAAACGAAAACAAACCATAAAATTACTTGGCAAAACATAGAAAATTAAAATTAAAAATTAATGATGTGTGCTGAAAATCTTCATCTTTGTTCTTTTAAATATATATTTTTTTATTTTTATATAAACATTAAGAGTTTGAACTATTCTTATTTTTTTATTATTTTAGAATTTCAAAAAAATTTAGATTTTCTAGAATTTCAAAATTTTATTTTTAGTTTTAGATTTTTTTTTTCAAATTTTTATCTTTTTATTTTTTACAAGTTATCTTTTTATTTTTTTTTAAGAGTTCTAGTTTCTTAGAATTTTATTTTTTGAAATTCATATTTTTGTTTTTTTTAGATTTTTTAATTTTAAAATTTTATGTAAATAATTTTTTTTTTCCCATGTATTGATTTTCAGAGTTTGCACTGAAAATACTCAAATCGGTAAAAACGCGTTTTAAATTTTATATTGTAAGTTTAACCTTATTATCAAAAATGCATTTTTCGAAATACCAGACAAACATGTTTCAAATGCTTTGCAAAATTCAAAGCTAAAAACAATTTAAAAACAGTAAGGGTCCATTTGATAGGCAGATGTGAAAATGAATTTCAATTTTATGTTAGTTGGAAAATAAAAACTCATCAAACCCATATGAATTCGTTTTTCATAAAAACAAAGAAAATGCGGTTTAAAGTGGTTGTACTTTGGGATTCGATTTTCATTTTCACATTGCAATCAAATGGCCAAAGTGAAATTCGTTTTCCTTGGATATGACATTTTTCACGGAAATCCATGCTATCAAATGCACCCCTTTTCTACTTATAGAAATTTGCTTCTTGATGAAAGCCTGAGGATTGAATTCGAGTGTCTAAAGTTATGTGTATCTATCGTTTTATTAGAGGCGGAAAAAAGGTCGAGCGGCTCGGGTTAGTTTTGGAATAAACTGAGCCCGAGCCTAAGCTCAAGCCAAACAAGGGGCTCGTGGCTCAACGAGCTATAGTGACATGGACCGTTTGGTCACTTTCTAAAAGTTTGCATCCATTTTTTTAAACGGTTATGAACTTTGTAAGTCCCTCAAAGGTCATTGATTTTTTAAAACTCCATAAATTCCACACAATTTCAACCCATTTTTCACACAAACTATCTACTATCTCCTAAATTCTCTTTACAATCAAAATATCAATTACGTAATTATATTACATACATTATATAATTTTTACACATTCTATTACATTCAATTCTATATCTATTAACATACGTTCTTCAATTCTATTATCTACGTGACATTCTATATTATCCAGTTTATACATTTCATCTTCATTCAACTTTCTATTTCATCTTATTCTCAACATACATTCTATTCTATTACAAAAATGGATCATAATGCTTTTGTTGAGGACTTGTTCGGTGGCCACTCACTCATGACACCACCATCTCAATTTCACAATGAATTTATCAGTCTCAATAACGTCTACATTCCCAACAGTTTGTCGGGAATGGGCGTTGACAACGCTGACTAGAGTAGTCATCCAATTGATTTGGATGACATCCAAGTATATGCACAGTGATTGTGTGCAGATATTAGTCGAGCATCCTCCCCACTCACCCCTTTTGCTAATCTTGAAGAAGACGATGCAGAAGTAGAGAGTTTATTTGAAGGCATTAGGGATGAAAGATTTAATGCAAGAGGTTCTTTTTCTAGTATGTATCTTGCATATAATCAAATATTGGAAGCAAGTCCAACTGTAATGCTTGCTTAATTATTTAACTATTTTAATCATCTAGGAGCGTAGAGCATGTTGATGCAATACAATTTGATTTACTTGATTTTGGTGACGATTGAAGATATTCAATTGTTTATGCGAATGCAAAAGATCTACTATTACCTCTAGTTAGTACTATAGTTTCGAAGTCTACTTTTAGTGCAAGTAAATGAACCTTGTCCAATGTTAGAAGCCGACTCAGTGAAGACATTTTGAAAACAGTAATGTGCGTAAAGAATTGGCAAGATGCTCATTTTCGAATTCAAAATAAGTATGCTGGAATTATGTGTAGTCTGGTAAATGATATGTAATTTTGTCATATAGTCGAACGTTCTTATTTTCTTAATAATATTTTTATTTTTATAAAATAAACACACGTAACAAATTGTTCATTTACAATTTTAACTCCGCTTACTTGAAAATTAAGTAGTTGATCCCAAGCCTAAATAAAAGGAGGAGGGTTTTCAAAATAAAATTAAAAAAAAAAAATCACATCTCAATTTAAATTTCAATTTAATTTATTATTTATACATTTTAGTTCAACAACTTTATACATTTCATATTAGTATAATTTAATTATTCAAATCTCATATCAATTCTCTATATTCAATTTAATAAAAACAAATTTTGTTGCATCAATAAAAGCAAGCCTCCAAAACGAGGAATCATTTTCCTCAAATTTCAAGTAACGTCAATGAAGTATGCTGCCAACACTTGAAGTGTGTTTGGTTCATGTGTTTGACAGACGCTTTATTGACGATACCTGAAAGAACTTGAGGAAATGTCGAAATGAATTATTTATTTTTGGATGCTTTTTTTTTTTTTTAAATGTACACATAACAAATTATTCGTGTACAATTTTAACTTCGGATAAATATTGTAGAAGGGTAAAAATAAAGGAAAAATAACCATAAGCTCGCTTTGCCCTTGAGCCAATAGCCAAGAATGAGCTTGACTCAATGATCTCGATCCTTGCTCTATTCGGATTAGGACAATACAGGACTGGTCGGAGATAGAGAATTTTATCATCCCTTACATTCTTGAAAAGAAATGAGATTTTGATCATCCTACTAGATATAGTTATCGAAAGAAAAAAATATAAAATTAATAATTTTGTCTCAAGCTTATCAAACCCTACCATTTATGCAATTTTCACCAATAGCATAATTTCATGGATTATGAAGTGCCAAACTATGGGATTCCTATAAACTAACAAACTCAATGTTATGATCCAATTGCACAACAATTTGTGTTTTTCCATATGTTGGTTTTGACACAAAAAAGAAATATATAATAGTTAAGAATCAAGCATGTATAATCGAGTAGTAAATATTGTTATATGACATAATTTTAACCATGGTCAATATCACATATTAGATAACTGTGGTATGGTGGGTGGCCTGCGCTTGCCTATATATATATGCTTTATGTTGGCTTCTAGTAGACTTCACGTCTTTGTAAAATCAGTGTCAGTTTGACCCCTTAAATCAATTCAATTCCTTTTTTGGAAGCCAAACTTCCAACAATCACTAAATTAAGGAAAACCATACTTGGATTTGCTTAAAATAAAAATTAGTTGTTTTGTTTCTAAGCAAACTCTAAAGATTAACTACCCACAACCAACTGACAAAAACTTATCAACTCTCAAGATTAAATGCACAACTTATGTGCACTCTATATATAGAGTTAGCCAATGAGTGCATTACACCAAACTTTTCGTAAAACTCACCTTTAAAACTGGCTTGCTCCCACTAAACAAGTCGACCTTGGGGTGACTGAAGCTGGAAAAGCATGGCACATGCTAGCTAGATGGCTTGGAGTACATATTTGAACTGAGAATTCAGCGTGTGCCCGACCTCTCCATCTTCAGCCCATTCCTATGGTAATGGAAATACATCTCACGTTGATCAAGCCATTGATAAAGTTGATGTTGGTTGATCTAAAGAGGTGAAGCTTTCTCTCACACTTATAAATTGACCACTAGTCACTTCCACAACCGATGTGGGATAACCTCAGCAATCTCTCCCTCACACATCAAGCCCTGGGTGGGAGCAAATTCTCATCTCTCATGGATTATTGGGCCAAGACTTATTGATAACTTGAGCTCTAATACCAGTGTTGGGTGGTCTTGGGCCTTCTCAACCTCAAATGGTGAGACTTTCTCTCACACTTATAAACTGACCACTAACTCCTTCCACAACCGATATGGGATAACCTCAACAGTTGAGCAGGTAATAGCAAGCATTGCGCTAATTACTTGTACTCTTTATCTTGATATGAATACTCTAAAGTTATATTAGTACTTCTGATCATGGTTCTTGTAATGTTACAAAAGATAAAATGATTTTTGTGCCAAATCAATTACAGATAATTATCTCATAAATTGTTCATTAAGAACCTTCTAAGTGATTCTGCATTTCGATTCACCATTGGGGAAACTGTGCCATGACTAGATTTTGGACCGTATAAGAAGTTCAGGACAATGTGTTTGCTTCTGTTTCTACACGAACGAGGTTAGCGTAGATGCCATCAAGAGGGGAAGCCATTAACTCGTTGTGGTTTCCATATTCTGCCACTGCGCCATCTTTCAAAACAGCGATGTAATCAGCTTCTCTAATGGTTGAAAGACGATGAGCCACCACGATGGTGGTGGAGCGTTTAGACAGCTTCTTGAACACGTTTTGGACGTGCTTCTCTGATTCCAAGTCGAGTGCACTGCTAGCTTCATCGAGTAATAGAATCTTTGATTTCTTTAGTATAGCCCTTGCTATTGCAATCCTCTGCTTCTGCCCTCCTGATAACTGTAGCCCACTCTCACCTACCTGTACCAAAATGACAACAATACAATTAAATTGTCAGTGAAAACGATGATAAAATCTTGTCTACTATACCACGCAATCCTGTCAAAAACTGCGTACCACATGCACTTCATATATACACAGTCTAAAGCATAGGTTAGCAATAACCGAGTTTAATCGTTACCTCTGTTTCATAGCCTTGAGGAAGGCTACAGATGAACTTATGAACATAAGCTTCTTTTGCAGCTGTTTCAATTTCAACCCAGGAAGCATTAGGATTCCCGAATGTAATGTTCTCTCTTATGCTCCCAGCAAATAATGCCGGCTCTTGACCCACTAAAGCCGTTTGCTTTCTCAACCATTTCAAATTTAGCTCCCTCAAATCTACCCCTTCCAATAGTACCTTTCCCCTAATTGGATCATAAAACCTCTGTATCATCCATATCACGGTTGATTTTCCCGAACCACTTCCCCCTACAAAAGCCACCATTGTTCCGCCTTTTATTTTGATATTAAAATCCCTTAACACAATTACTTCTGGTCTAGATGGGTATGAAAATGTCACCATCTTGAAGTTGACAGCAAATGGCCTCGAGCTTCCAATCTTCCTACCTTTCTGGCTATGGTTGCCTATTAAAGGCTTACGATTAAGGATATTGAGAACAGATGGTATTGCAATTGACGCCATGGAAGTATCTGGTGCTAGGCCAGCGAGTTGTCCAACAGAGAACGAGCTAAGGACAAGTATCAAGAAAATCTTATATACCTCTCCAAAGTCTGTATACCCTTGTTTTACAAGGTAAGCCCCAAAATAAAGAGTTAGGGTGTAGGCCCCATACATGGCACCTTGAGAAATGCCAAGAGCTAATCCAAGAATTTGTGATCTTTTGACGGACAACCTTTTAGGCTCAGATAAAGCTCGATCGAAAGATTGAACTAAGCGTTCATGTGTTCCAAATGTGGTCACCGTTCTTACATTTGACACTGCACCTGCAGCAATATTACTAGCCCTCGCGTATGCACCGTTATCTAATTTTGGCCCAATGTTGATGATTAGGTTGAAGTAACTCGCGCCCAGTGTGAATGGAGTGAGAGCAGTAGCCAACAAAGCTAATCTCCACTCAAGAAGAAAAGAAACGCCAAGGCCAACAGCTGCTGCACTCAAGCCCATTAGCAGGACAGAGAAACGATCACCAAGAATTGATCGAAAACTGACACAATCTATTGAAAGCCTAGACACGAGTACCCCCATGGAATTCTCACTGAAATCAAACCACCCGGGTTCTTGTCTTAATATAGCTCGAAACAGAAGACCCCTTACTCGTCTAGTGAGCCCTGTACCTGCCCAACCGCAGAAGCCTTGCTGGATTGTCATGGAGACTATACAACCAAATCCTAGTCCAACCAGTGTCAAGCAAAGGTATCCAACTTCCTTTTTCAACTTATGCAAGTTGGAAAAAAAGTAGACCTTAAGTGCTTGGCCGAGCACTAAGGGAAAGATGGAGAGAATTGCACCTGCATGCATACCCAAGAGAAACCCCACTAACAGCCTGATAAGTTCCGGTCTTTGCAGGTTCCAAACATCTTTAAGTCGATACTTTCTCAACTCCGATTTCTCTTTTTCTTTCTCCAATACTTGGTTTTCTTGCCTCGATTTCAGGTAGTTGGATCTTGATATCTCATATACATCCTTTGTCCTTGATATATCGTACATAGATTTCTCATAATGAGTAAAATCCAAATTGTTCAGCAGTACTTCATTTTCCTTCACCACGGTTTGTGCTTCTGAAGCCATCTTGACAAGATTAAAATAAGATCCGGCTTTTTCCATCAGCTGCTGATGGTTACCTATCTCAACAACAAAACCACAGTTGAGCACAACAATTATGTCAGCATTGCGGACAGTAGCCAGCCTGTGAGCAATTATAATGGTAGTTCTGCCTACAGATATCTTGTCAATGGCCTTTTGAACAACACTTTCGGACTCTGGATCTAAGGCACTTGTGGCCTCATCTAAGAGGAGAATTGTAGGGTCTTTTATTATAGCTCGAGCCAGTGCAATACGTTGTTTTTGACCACCGGAGACTTGTGTTCCACGATCCCCAACCTGCAAGTGGAAATTTGAAGATATAACCAAATTTACTCTCATACGCATGTGCCAAAAATTATTCTCAAGTCTAACTAAGAAAATATCCAATTATCAACCTCAGTATCGTAGCCTCGTGGAAGGTTAGAGATGAAATTGTGAGCATTAGCCGTGATGCAAGCTTCAATAGCCTCTTTCTTGGTGGCATGCTCCTTCCCCATCATCACGTTTTCTAGTATGGTTGTTGCAAAAAGGGCCGGTTCCTGACCGACTATACCTATCTGATCTCTAAGCCATTTAACTTGCAATGTCCTTAAATCATGATCGTCCAAGGTGATGTAACCTGCCAAAACGACACATTTGTTAGTAATAACTCATAATCAGGTAGTTTTAGTGTTTCATAATACTAAAGTTCATGAATGTACCCTGGATTGGATCGTAGAACCTCTCTATAAGAGCAAAAAATGTTGACTTGCCACCCCCACTGCCACCAATCAATGCTAGTGTCTTTGAAGCTGGGATCACTAAGTTAAGAGAATGGAGAATCGGGACAGTTGGACGAGAGGGATAAGTAAAATAAACGCCTTTGAATTCAATTTTCCCCCGCGTACTCGATGGCTTCCTTCCCTCAGGACTATAAGGATCAATTTGTGGGATCCTTTCAATAATTTCAAACAATCTGCTAGCTGCTACAGTTCCTTGCGCAAACTGTGCGAAGTATGATAGTGACAGTGCCAACCCCCTTTAGAAATTAGAGATGTTAGTCAGACAATTATTACCTCATGAGGCAATTAACATGAGGTGAAAATGAAGCTGCTTGCAAACAGCTTTATACCTGCCGCCAACATTGACACCAAAGAAACATGCGATGGCAGCACCTCCAGAGAGTTCTCCCTTTGCAATTAAAATTGAGCCATACCAGAAAGCCAATGCCCATGTTGAATAAGTAACCAAATAAATTATCCCCATTCCTGCACCTTTGGCAAACCCAATTTTTGCCCCTAATGGCACTGATCTCTCAAGCAAATCGGCATACTTTGCAGTCAAATTATCCTCAGCCACAAAGGAAAATACAGTTCGGATAGAACTTATGGCTTGCTCTGCAATGCTACCAGCTTTCCTGTAAGAGTTCTTCAGAAAAGAAAATGAAAAAGTTCAATGATACACGAATAACAAAGATTCGGGATTGTCAGATTATTTAGGCGTTGTTATCCCATACTCGATTTCATCTAACCTCTTCTTTTGCAGTTAGGCCGCCATAGATACCCTTATAAGCAATACCACAGAACATCGTCAATGGGGTGACAGCAAAAACTGCCAGAGACACCTTCCAGGATCTCAAGAAACCGACCGTGTAACCACAGAGGAAGGTGAATATGTGATGAACAAAATGTGCTATCTGTATTATAACAAAATTCTCAAATTACTATGGAATAATGACTTAGAAAAATTCATGCACGAGTTCTCCATTACACGAAGAAATAAATGAAAATATCAGTTTGACCAACCTTCTCCCCCATCACTTCCTGGATTTGTGCGACATCACTTGATATTCCATGCATGATATCACTGGTACTAATCTCAGTGTCGAAAAATCCTATATCCTGTCGAAGAACTGCTCTCAGATACGCTGTTCTTATTCTATGAGCTGATCTTTCCCCAACCATTCTCCAACAAGTAATCTCTGCCATCAGAAAGAAAAAATATATATATTGTCGTCAATAAACTTCATTTCAAAATTGGTGAAAAGTTTGAGATTTTCCAAAAGGGAAAAAAGGAAAAGAAAATGGTCCATTACCCAAGTAAGCTCCCACCACTACCAGTGCTGCCAATCCGGTCATAAGCAAGCATATCTGTATTACATTAAACATCTCAGAATACATCATTTATTTCTCACATGACACCTTGATTGTAACTAAATTAACCAATAATTTTAAAATCCTGCATTTATAAGATTACATGTTCTTTGGATCAGCTACATATAGGAAAAGTTAATACCTTTTCTACTTCTTTCATCATCCGATGTTTGTCATTGTTTTGTCCTCGGGCAAGTTTGTTAACAAAATCGCCAAAAAGATAAGAATACCAAGGAAGAGATCCCCCATTGATAAATGCTCCCAAGCAACCCAATAACACAAGAGCTAAATCGAACTTGGTCGAGTACTTGAATAAGCCAAATAGCCCGACTGACCGAGGTGCCACCACATTATCGTCGTCGTCATCCTCTTCACCAAATGCTGACTCCGGACTAAAGTCACCGTATCCATTATCCACTTTATGTAAATAATTAGGGGACTGCCTATATGTGCCAACATTTTGGTCGTGATTCTGTTGACTATTATCAATATATCTATGGTGTGACATTTCATGATAATTTGACATCCCTCCATGATCATCAACTTTCTCTTCAATATAAGCATGCGATACAGAAAACCATTTCGGGTCAAGATACTGCTGGCAGTCCCGATGACGACTGATGTCATCATAATCAATCATACTAAGCTCGTATTTTTCAGCCGAAGTACCAGGATTTTCGGCATTCCCTTCATTGATACTTGCCATGATTGGAACTTCGGTAGATTTTGCTGCATGTTCACCAAAAGTGTAACTCTCAAAAATTGAATTTTCATTATCTCTGGCAACATAACTCTGTATCTCAAGCCTCCCCAAAGGGACCGGATGATACCCGGAGTGAGAATAATCATAGTATGGATTAGTAAAGCTTTCAAAACCACCATAAGTACGCGAAAGATAATAATCATTAGCTGATCTCCTGAAAATTCTGCTACTGGTACTAGCTGGAGTAGCAGCACTGGCTGTAAAAGGACTGAGTGCAGCCCCAAGGTTACGGTTTTCTTGCCATCCGGTTGGTTCAAACTGCCAAGAGAGCTCGCCTTGCCATGACCTGTCATAATCAGAGGCAAAAGGGGTGGATGGAGTGGGGTTCCGCCTTCTACGAGGAGTCTGATAATAAGAGAACTGGTAAGAGCTGGAGCTTGAAAATGATGTAAACTGGTGCTCAGACTTAGCAGGAGTTGGATAGCATAGCCGGTGAGATGAGGAATTCTCAATCTCAAACGAATGTTGATCCATGAATATTCACGTGCTTTCGACAGTTCAGATGTTCTAACACAGCATCAAAACTGTGTTTTTACCTCCGGTCTTTGCGTTCATCAATTAGCTAGCTTACAGTTTTTATCTTGTATGAATATTGGATTGTTTAAATTTGGACACAAGTTAAAAGATCGATTAACTAATGTCACGTCGTATGACAAATTCGTGTTCTTTTTTTAAGTATTTCATCTCTGACTCTTGACCTGAACTTCCATGTAAGAATATTAAATGAAGAACAACTTAATATAGCAAAAAATTGACAGGCCGGCTGTCCATTAACAAAGAGTTAGCCGGCCCATAGGCAGAGTTTCTTCTTTTTTTAAAAGAATTCATAGACATTAGCAGTGCTCTGTGGCTGATCATTTGTTCATAAGTCGCCTTCTCCTCTAAAAACAAATTAAGATTCAATAAGTCCATTCAAACATATGCAAAAAATAAGTTACTTATTTACATTAATTAAAAGCATGTTTAGCATCTCTCTTTCTGTAGCTTCCATATGGCAGTCGGACAATATGTTTCCATAAAACTATATGTTTTTATTCGTTACTTCTTTTCAAATTTTAAATATTTCATCTTAAAAGTTATACCATTCTACTTCGTTTTCTCTGAATGTAATATTCTGAATGGAAAATTTGTGCACGGTCAAACGTACAAAAATGGAAGAGGATCCACGAAATATATGAATCAAAAAAAACTTGATTATTAAAATTTAAACTTTTGAATTGATGTTATGTCCTTGTGCACACACTATTGCTTACACTGCTTAAGGCATGTTTAATACACATTAGACAAAAAATTGCTAAAAGAAGAGATATGTATCATTGAAGGTGTAAAATGAGTCAAGTTGGATGACTCATGTATCATTTAAGATGAAAAACAAGTCATTTGGGCACAATCTCCATGTTTCGAAAGGCTGGCCTTGGCTGCAAACGAGGCAAATAATCCACATAAGCCCGCCTGCAGTCCAGCACAACCCACCTGGAGTGCCAGGTCAAACAAGGGCCTACATTTACATCGAAGTATTCATATTTCACAAGTACCCCTACCGCATCACTGTCTAGGTACATATAAGAGCATAAAAAGTACTACTGAAAATGCACCACAGTATTC
>CAIGRF010056956.1:3542-31363 GCA_903798235.1 Fraxinus ornus
AGATGTAATTGTTTCATTTTTCTTGTTAAGGAAATAGTAACTAAAGATGGCAAATATTTCCATGTGCAATCTGATTTAGACATGAGGTCTTACACATCATGAATGCAACGAAAACTTAGATCTTTGAGGGCAAATGTCATGTGATCTGAGAAATAGTTGTAATGAGTTGGAGCTTATTGAGGTTTTGTATGAGCTACATTTTATTTCTTGAGAAAAACAAGTTTTGTAATAATTACATTTTAAGTATTACGAAGACTGTTGGTTGATTCTAAATGGATCTATCTCATTGGCTGAATGATAACAAGAACAATGATTCAAGCTTTTCATGGATGATCAGATCAACTTTCATGTGAAGGTTAAATCTTGTGCATCATAACATGTCAGCACTCAATAAAATTCGTTATTAAAAAACGTGGGTTAATCGCATGACTTAAGCTTCAAAATCTGATTGAAATTAAAGTCACGTTACATTTTCTTATTTGAACATGTTTTCTAATTCATCAATTTTGTTGACTTTACGTAACAGGTAATGTCATTCGAAGGCACATTGGCAAACCATAAGATTTTTCACTGCTCTTTTTAAAAGAAAAAATGATCGCATGCGTAACATTTTAAAACTAAATAATGTAAAAAAAAAATTGTGGTGATCATTCACTTGATTACTTACTCAAAACTTGGACAATTGACATAAATAATCAAAATAAAACATATTAATAAGTTCAAACAAAGTAAATAAATGAATACAACTCCCAGTTATGGTATGGTTGACTGTGAAAATGAAATTTGTATTGAAAGAAAATAAATTCTAGACGATTCAATTATCTAGAATTTATTTGTATAAAAATTATTAATTAAATATATTTGATTGATTTATCTTTTAATCTAAAAAAATATTATATTTATCTATTTTTATTGTTTGGTAGATCAGAGAGGGGGATATATGAGAGAGTGAATTACCTGTAAAATAAAAATCATCACTCCATATAATTTTTTTTTTTTTTTTTTTNGTGCATTTAATTGCAAGCATAGAATTTGAATGAAAAATGACAATTTTCTTGAAAAATAAAGCCAATCAAACACACTTTTTTTTTTATAACCGTAGATGTTCGGGCCAACTTGCGCGCACCTCGACTAATTCCACGGGGCCCTGAAGTTTACAGTCGGGTACTCATCTCAGTGGCCCTGAGGAGACTCGAACTGGTGACCATTGGAGAGCAAAATCAATACCTGACCAATTGAGTTACCCTTCGGGGTTGCCAATCAAACACACTTTAAGGGTACATTTAATTGTGAGTATAGAATTTGTATGAAAATAAAATAAATTTTAGGCAATTCAATTTACTAAAATTTATTTGTATAAACATTATTAATTAAATTTTTTTGATTGATTTAATTTTTAATTTATAAAATATTATACTTCTTCACCTTTTATTGATGGATAGATGAAAAAAGAGAGTGAATTATTTGAAAAATAATAATCATCACTTACCGAAAAAATATATTTTTCATATTTTCAAGGAAATTATGGTCACACGATAAAAATAGAAAAATATTTCTCTATAACAAAAAATATTGACAATCACCTTTTAGAATAATTTTATTTTTATATTTAGGATGTGTTCGATAGAAACTAAAATTGGATTAAAATTAAAAAATTAATCGTGATTTGTATTAGACGAATGAAATTTAACGATTATATTTTTAATTTTAACCGAATTTTAAGCATAATCCACGCATCTATTGCTCATTTGCAAATGCGTAAAAATCCTTCACGCGAGCCCTAGAACGGTCGAAATATCGAATAATCCCATTTTACTCTCCTTCTCAGCGCTCCCCTTTTCAATAATTTCAAATTTCTGATCCCAATCCATTTCTAATTAATCTTAAATCTTAACCATTTTCTTGTCTTTAGGCGTATATTTTTTGAAAACCCTAACCCAAAAATTCGCATCAAATTTTCTTTGTGTGTGTTTATTTATTTACACATTTCTGTTGGGTTAGGATTTAGCAATGAGTTCGAGAGCGAGATATCCGCCGCCGGGGATGGGAGGCGGCCGAGGAGGCGGTAGTGGGGGAATGAACATGAATACTGGACCAAATTATGGGTTTCAGCCAAGAAATCCTACTCAGCAGTACGTGCAGAGGAGTCCTGCGCCGAATAATCAGGCATTTCAGAACCCGCAGCCACAGCAGTTGATTCGAAGGACTCAGCTTCCGTCGCCGGCTGATACGGCCGGCAATGAGGTCGAAAGGGCCATGCATTCGGAAGCTATAGATTCAAGGTTAGAACTAGGACCTTTTTTGTTTTACGAAAGAAATTGTTTTCCTTTTAACTATTTAGTTTTTTTTGTCTTTTCTTTCCAGACGTAGGGTTATGAGCTTGTGAAGGAAATTCTGGAATTTTTGAGCTACAATATTGATTGTGCGAGTGGTCTGTATTTGGCTAGTTTTGATTTTATGGATGATTCCAAATCGAGGAGAATTATCCTGTCTGCTATGCGATATTTCAAAAATGTTTGCCTTTTTAATGCTTGCTATTACTTGGTATTGAATTAAAGAAGATTGAATTGTATTGGAAATGAGAAACTCAATGTACAAGTACATTACATCCGTGTATAAATAGATAGCAAGAATTGAACTAATTAACTAACCAACCAACTAACTAATATTTACACCAATACAATGATGATACATGTGATCAACTTCCATAGCTAACTAATTGAATTGAGCTGACTGAATTGAGCTGGATGAAGTTGTTGCAAGATGAGCTGGAGCATGATTGAGCTGGAGTTGTTGCAAGATGAGCTGGTGAGCTGGAGCATGATCAACATTCCTTACTCCCCCTCAAGATGGACAATGAGGATCAATGACAGCCATCTTGGACAATAAAGGGAATAATGAATCTGCTGGAAGAGGTTTAGTGAATATATCTTCCTACTGATGCTGTGTTCGAACTGGAAGCATCTTGACAAAACCATCGTTTATCTTATATCGAATGAAGTAACAATCTATTTCAATGTGTTTGATTCATTCATGGAATATATGATTACTTGCAATATGTATAGCAGCTTGGTTGTCACAAAAAATGAGCGCAGGAGTGTTGACAGGAATCTGAAAGTCTTGCAACAGCTGATGTACCCATACGAGCTCACTGGTTGTAAAGGCTAAAACACGATATTCAGCTTCTACTGATGATCTTGAAATGGTGCTTTGTTTCTTAGCTTTCCAAGAAACCATGGAATCACCAAGAAAGACACAAAACCGTCACTGATTTTTTGGTGTCCAAGCAATCATTCCAATCGACATCACTAAATGCAAGAAGTTGAAATGAAGGGGAAGCTGAAAACAGAATTCCCTGGAGCAGCTTTGAGATATCGTAGGAGATGTTGAACTGCATTTAAGTGTGGTTGTCTATGCCGGGCAACAAATTGGCTCAACTTATGGACAGCAAAGGTAATGTCTTGTCTAGAAGACGACCAATGAGCTTTCTATATAGTGAAGAATCTGCAAGGGGCTCCCCCTCAAATGTACAAAGTTTAGTCTTTGGATCCATGGGTATAAGAGATGATTTACAACCTAGAAAGCCAGTGTCTTCCAAAAATTGCAGTGTATTGTCGCTAAGAGAGGAAAATACCTTTTTGTGAGGATGCAATCTCCAAACCAAGAAAATATTTCAAATATCCAAGATCTTTCAATTTGAATAAGCCGTGCAGTAGAATTTTTAAGAAGTTGATGTTCTTCAAATCCGACCCGATGATGATAATATCATCGACATAGACTAGTAAAGCAACAAATGTATCTTTAGAGCCTTTAATAAACAAATAATAATTAGATTTGGACCGGGTAAAACCATGTGTAAAGAGAGCAGTAGAGAATTTTGAAAACCACTCCCTTGAGGCTTGCTTTAAGCCATATATTGATTAGTGTAATTTACATACCAACCATTCCCTTTGTGCACCAGTGGTGTTATGCTTGGTATAACCCAAAGGTAAATCCATATAGATTTCTTTAAAGAGATCACCATTTAGAAAAGCATTATTTATATCCAATTGGATGATCTACCACTTATTAATGGCTACAATGACAAGAAATATTTTGACCGTGACCAACTTAAGCTACAATTAAAAAGTTCTCAATGAAGTCGAGGCCTTCTTGTTGAGTATAACCTTTTACTACTAAACGTGCCTTATATCTGTCAACATTGCCATTGATTTTAAACACCCATTTGCATCCTATAGAATGTTTATCTTTCGGTAGCTGACAACTGACCAAGTATCATTAAGCTCCATTGCCTCCAATTCAGTTTCCACATCCTTCCTCCAATGAACAAATTTAACTGCTTGGTTATAAAATTGTGGCTCATAGCTGGAAGAAATATTGAAGAGATAGGTACAATGAGAAGGTGAAAAATTCTTAATAAGATAGATATTTGTTTAAGGGGTACTGAGTACGATGATCGAATAGGATTGAAGAGTTGGTTAGCAGATTGCAATGATAGTCTTGGAGATATGATGGGGTTTTGCTTGTTCTGTTTGATCTTCTAGGAGCTGGAATTATGGATAAACTTGGTTCTAGGTTTGAATTGGAGTGAGGAGATATAATGGCAGTATTATTGGTAGTACCATGGACAATATCAAGGCTAATAGCAGAAGGCATAAATGAATTGTTGTATGGTGGAATAGTATCAGTGTTATGGACAATATCAGTGGTTGATTTGGGCAGAACAAGGTCAGAAAAAGGATCAATCAGTTCATTGTCATGGGAAATAAAGTGGAAAGGGAAAAGATGTTCATGGAATTTGACATCCCTTGAAACAAAAAAATGATTTGGTAACAATGTCGTATAGTTTATATCCTTTGACGCTAGGTGGATATCCAACAAAAACACATATCTTGGCTCTTGGATGAAACTTTGAGCGATGAGATGATAAGGTAGAGGCAAAGCACAAGCTACCAAATACTTTGAGAGATCGATATTGAACTGGTGATTTATAGAGAAGATAGGAGTTTTGTTATGTATAATTGGTGATGGTGTCCTATTGATCAAGAATGTGGCCATGAGTATGCAGTCACCCTAGAATTGAATAGGAAATCGGGATTGGAAAAATAAGGCCCTTGCCACGTTGAGGGGATGCTGATGTTTTCTCTTTGCAACTGAGTTTTGCTCATGCCTTTCAACACAAGAATATTGATGAATTACCCATTTTGAGGCAAAAAATTCAGCAAACAGAAGCTCTGGAGCATGATTAGATCTAAACTTTTTAAAGACTGTATGGAATCGAGTTTCATTTAAGGTAAAGAACTTAGGAATGATGGTTTTAGCAACTGATTTATGCTTCATAAGGTAGACCCATGTAAAGTGTGTACAATCAGCAAAAAAAAAAAAACTTGTGGCCAACATATGTTGGAACATGATATGGATCCCAAGTAGCTATGTCAACGAGCCGAACCGAGTCCGGTCAAAAAAAATTGAGGCTCGGCCTGAGCTTTCCGGGCTCGGCTCGGCTTTTTTTTTTTGTGGCACCTTATAGTCTAATGTCGGATAAAATGTTAGATTTATAAATGAGTAACTATCCATTATAACAAAGTAAGAAATCTTTTTAATGATCGATTTGAATTTTCTTACAAATTTTAGTGGTCATTAGTGAAATTAGCTCAATTTTTAAATGTAATCAAGCAATATAGATCACTAATAATTTTACTTAAATAGTTAATATAGAAGAACTCACTTTAAATATTTAGGTACTTAGATAAATGAAATATTAATAATGTAATAAATATTAGACAAACAAATATTACACATTTTTCAAAATAATCTAGCTGATAAATTATGAGATAAAATTATNATAATTAGTTTATTAGTTTCATGACACGGGCCTGCCCCGCTTGGGCCGATTCCTCAAAATGAGGCTCGGCCCGAGCCTTGGCTAGGTGGAATTGAGCCCGAGCCGTCAAGTTTTTTTGCCATCCCTAACCTCAAGTGTCACAATGGATCAAATCAAATCAAATAGATGGTTGTTAAAAACAAGTGACATTCTCCTCTGCTTAGCCAATGGACATATATCACATGGAGTTGTAATAAAATCTTTGTATCTATTACACGTAATATTCAAATGTTCTTTCATCATATCCAATTTTTGAAAAGATAGGTGACCAAACCTATGATGCCAAGTATTCGAGGTCACATTATTTGTAATAGAACATACAGAATTGAAACTTTTACAGCCATTTCAAATAGACGCAGATGATGCGGCATCCAATATGTAGAGATCATCCACTCTATTACCCTTGCCAATCATCATCAAATTGTCTAGATGTTGAATTATATATCAATCAGTGAGAAAAGTGGTTTTGATAGGTGAATTCATAGTGAGTGAACTGAGAGACAATAGGTTGAATTTAAATTGAGGAACATATAACACATCCTCAAGCACAAGTTCATGAGTAATCTTCACCGTTCCATTGAAGTTCACAGGAATCCTTTCATGATTTGGCAGTGTAATGTAGGCATTCTTGATTGGTCTTAAAGTATGAAAGGCTGATTGATTGAAACATATATGACTTGTAGCTCTAGAATTTATTATCCAGTATGTATGAGAACTCATCATAAGATTGAGAGAGATGGAGAAACAAGTACATGAGATGTTGCCAGACTCATTGTTACCTATCTTAGTATTGGTCTTTGCATTTGAAAGATGATTGTTCAACATATTCATCAGTTGCGGATATTGAGTATGATTCAGGGTCTGCAAAAACTCCTCAACATTACCACCATCTTGTTCTAGGAATGAATTAGAACCTTGATTGACTGCAACATGATTTGCTTGAGAATTAGAGCCAACTCTAGATTTCTACTTAGGTTTATATCCTGGTGGATATCCATGAAGCTTATAATGCTTATCAACTTCATGTCTCGCATATCCACAGTAGGTACAAATAGATCTCTCTTTCTTCTGAAATTTATTGTGTGACTGACCTGCAATGAACTTCTTGCCTTCATTTTTAACATAGAAGGCCATATTATCAGTGCTGCCATATGCATTTGTATTGATAGATATATGATGTTCCTTTTTAGAAATGAGAGCAAATATTTTGTTTATCGATGGAATAGGATCCATCAGCAACAACTGCCCCTTACTTGAGCATAGGAATCATTTAATCCCATGAGAAATGACATTACATATTCCATATGATAATGATCAACTAGTTTCTTTATACCTCCACAATTGCATTTTCCACAAGAGCAAACCGGCCTATAGTTGCCGAGTTCTTCCTAAAAGATTTTCAGTTTTGTGAAATAGACACTCACGAATGATTGACCTTGAGTATGGTTCATTAGTTCTCTTCTCAATTGGAATATGTGAGGATCGTTTCTTTGTTGGTATCTCTCCTTAAGGTCTTCCCATATTTCTTGTGCTGAATCAACATATATAACACTTGCTGAAATCTCAATATATACTGAATTGAGGATCCATGAAATAACAATATTGCTGTTTCGGATCCAAACTTTCATCAACTTAGGATTATCTTCACGTTTAGCTATGGATCCATCAATAAATTCTAGCTTATTTTTCACTGATAAGGCAAATATCATAGCACGATTCCATGATGCATAATTGTATCCCACCAATGGTTGTGATACAAGAATTAACCAAGGGCTATCTGAGTGATGCAAGTAGTATAAGGGCTTGTTCCATCATCAATAGCGGAATTACTTGTTGAAGATGAATTAGATGATTGATTATGAATTTCAGCTTTTGCCATGGAGATGCAAAAGAAGCTTATTGAAAAAAAAAAAAACAACAACGGAGTTATGGTGATGAGGAAGCAAAATGCTCTGATACCATATTGAATTGAAGAAGATTGAATTGTATTGAAAAAATGAGAAAGCTCAATGTACAAGTACATTACATCCGTGTATAAATATACGACAAGAATTGAACTAACCAACCAACTTACTAATTTTTACACCAATCCAACGATGATACGTGTGATCAACTTCCATAGCTAACTAACTGAATTGAGCTGGATGAAGTTGTTGCAAGATGAGCTGGAGCATGATCAAATTATCATGGAAGCCCCTGGAATTTTGAGCTGCGATATTGAATGTGCGATTGGTCTGTATATTACTATATTACTAGTTTTTATTTTGTGGATGGTTCCATATCGAGGAGAACTATCCTGTCTGCTATGCTTTACTTCAAAAAAGTTTCCTTATATGCTAAGGAGCTGTCATCGTAGCCACCCGAATTCATTTTTTTTTTTCCTCTGAAGTGATTATGTTTTATGAATCTCTTTATGAGAAAATTGTTTCGGGAATGGAGCGTGCTGATGATGGAGTTCATGAAATTCAAGGATACATGGTCAAAACTATGGGATTAAACATCTCGCTTTGAAAATGCTGGGAAGGGGAATCTTTTTGCTGTTTTTTGATTCACTATTCTCATCTCTTCCTAAGATTTATGCTCTGAGTTCGGCTTCATTTTTTATTTTTATTTTTTTTTGTGTTGAACTTTGTAAAAGCTGCTTTCTGTTTTGTAAAATTTTTAATGTGTACAAATATTCTTGTTTCACACAATCTTACCCATCATTCTCTATTTTCATCTTCAGTTCACAAGATTGGAAGGCACAATTAAAGCTGCCACCATCTGATACCCGTTACAGAACAGAGGTAAAGAATCTAAAGATTCAAAATGACGTCATCTCCTATGTAATTTGCACTGTGTTTCATTTTACATCTTGGAATACTTTTTGGTTTAAACTTTGAGGCAGATTTAAATTGCTAAAATTTATTGGATACGGTTATGTCGAAAAATTTGTTTGTTTGTTTGTGATAGTAAATGTAAACAATCTGTTGAAATACAAGCTTTTATTTAGGATTATTTCTTTCAAGACTTAAGATGGATGAATAACCAAGATATTAGGACCAAAGAAATAATATGAGCCATTAGCCGAATGAGACTTAACAGATAGCCATTTAACTCTACTCAACTTTTCTCAATGTTACTAATATTGTGGCTGTTCAACCTGAAATCGGGAACTGGGCGAGGAGTTGGTCCGTCTGTGTGTTATAAATCGGATATAGAAAAATGGGTAAAAAATAAATACTCAACTGACCGGTTCACATTTGAACCGGCTGAACCAGTCACGGTTTTCCCAGCTTATACGGTTCTCTTTCAAAAAAATTCCCAAGCCTAAAAGGCACTGCATGTGCACCATGCCAGCTTTATGACCAGTCAGTATCTATAGCGATCTTCCGCGGAGACTAAGTGTCCCATCCTACTACCTCCAGCAAAGTAAATTTTCAATGTTTGCCACTTTGCCTTATTCCTTAGTCTTTATTTTAATTGTTTTTATTAAAACTTGTTAATAAATCCAAATAATAAACAGGAATTTAAATTTACCTTCAAATTGAATTAGTTATATGAAAATCTAAAACCTCTTCTAATTTTTAGTGTGTATACATTTATTTATTTTTTGCATCTGGTGTAACTCCAGTTCAACCTTGTTTGTAACTCTTGACCATTTTCGGTTCAATGTCCAAGTTGGGTTTCAAGGTACCTTTTTCTCATAACCAACATCTTCAAGGAAAATCATAATTACTTAGACTAAGCAAAATAACACTGCCTTAGTTGCCCTCTTATTACAGCTGCTTCATTAGGCTTCTTTACATGCTCTATATATTATTTCTTCTCAAGTGTTGTGTTTTTAATTTACACATTTTCTTTGTTGTATTGAGTCCCTTCTCCAATTTATTTGTTGAAAAGTGATATCGGAAATATTTCCTTGTAGCTTATTTCCTTGAGTTTGGGTTTGGTTCTATCCATAATTTTTTTTAAAAAAATATGTAAGTTGACAATATAAGCTATTTTCAATATCTAGCAGAAATAGAAGAAATAACATCGCCAAAAAATTCTAATATCTAGCAAAATATGCTATCAAATGGCATCATATATTTAGCAAAATATTTTTTTTTGATAACCGTGGATGTCCGAGTCAGCTTGCACGCACCTCGACTAATCCCACGGGACCCTGAAGTTTACAACCGATACTCACCTTAGTGGCCTTGAAGGGACTCGAACTGGTGACCATTGGGGAACAAACCCAAGGCCTTACCAATTGAGCAACTCCTTAGGGTTGCAAAATATGCCATTAAATAGCATTCAATATCTAGTAGACCATAACACCAAATTACATACCAAAAGAACAAATAAAAACCCAAAACCAGTAATAAGGAGTACTAGATTCTACAAATGCTAAAAACAACATAACTTCATTCAGTTGAAAATAAAATAATAATTTGCGTCAGAGTGAATAAATTGTTAAATATAAAATTTTATATAAAAAAAACAAACTCGATTCCAGAGTTGGTGCCCACGGTGCTAGTTCAAGAAACAAGAACAATCCGAGAACCGGTCAATTCTAGTTTTCGATTACTAATATTTTTTTTTGAATCAAACTAGAACATCTTGTTTCGATTCGAGAGGTTCAATTCATTAAAATGACAATCCTTAATCTTGTATCTCACTCCGACAAGCCTCAACGTCTATCTCACTTTGACAAATTTCTATCATTTTCGCTCCAATGAACCTTTACCATGTCACTCCAACGGTCCTCTACCCTTGAAAGTTAGGTGTTAAATGGCAAACCTAAAATTCAAGAATAAAAAAATATAAAAAAATGACACTAAAAGTCCTCTTCTTTCAGCCATATTTTGTTATGTTCAAAAATTACAAGATTTGTTCAAATATTGCAGAAAGGACTCATCCTTTGATTTAACATATTTTCAGCGAAGTCTTAGTTGAACTTAAACCCTGGTGAAGGATACTTAGTGGGTACGTAACCTCTCTGCTGCGTTGACATATGCCTTTCACGGAGCCATTCCCTAGGCAAAGGCTTGTTAGCGAGGCTTCAGTTAGGTCATAGGTGTGTGAAGGCTAGGCAAGCTTCTATGTGAGAACTTTTCTGTGTACGAATCCTTCCCTATGTGTGAAGACCAGTCATGCTAATTTTCAGCCAATTTTTCAACAATCCCGCGTCTTAGTTGGAGCTGTTGCAATCCTCCACAGCTGCTGGATGTGCCTGCCTCGCAACCCTGGTTTGATTCTCTATATGGCATTGAATTTGGACCTTAGATTTGGGTATTGTGGTTGTTTAAGCCCTTGTTTGTCTCTCATTCTTTCAAAACTCTTTTTTACACATTGATTTTTAACCATACATTCACACAATAAAATATTGTACACGTAAACCCAAAAATTTTCCCTACTTTTTAACCACATCACATATTCTTCAAAAATTCATTATTCAAACCAATTTTTTTTTTAAAAGAATGGCCACCAAACAG
Organism: Fraxinus ornus; assembly: GCA_903798235.1. Taxonomy (NCBI): domain Eukaryota; kingdom Viridiplantae; phylum Streptophyta; class Magnoliopsida; order Lamiales; family Oleaceae; genus Fraxinus; species Fraxinus ornus. The sequence goes on from CAIGRF010056956.1 coordinate 14,886, forward strand.
GGGCTTAATTTAGGTTGTTTCATGTCATGGTTATTTTTCGGCTTCTAGTTATTTGGACTGCCTTTATTAATTTGATTGTGAGTGGCAAATTTTTCGAAATTATTCTCTATTTTTAATAATTGTTATTCTGTCCCTGAAGTTTACCAATTATGCAACTTGATCCTTGAGGTTTCACAATCTTGCATATTAGCCCCCCAAGCATTCAGATTTATGAAAGTTGGTCCCTAAGGTTTCAGAGTCTTGCATTTTAGTCAATGGACTTTCGAAAAACTTTAAAAATTATCTGAAATTTCAGATTGGAGAAAGTTAGTCCCTGATGTCTCTATCTGTGGCAAGTTGATCCATAAACTTTAGTATGACCTTTATTTCACCTCTTCATTGGTCCAGGGACCTCTCTCCATCATCCCAATTATGCGTGGTCTGTTTTCTTAGGATGCTATTTATTTGGTCGGGATTGATTTTACGGTGTTCTGATTGAGTTGTTTTTGGTCTGTTCTTGAAGTTTCAAACATTAGATTTCTATTCAAAAGATTTCTTGCTATACATATTGTTGGACCTTCTACTACATTGTGAAGTCTTCTACTACCTTTAATCTTTTGGTGGTTCTGAGATTCAAATTTAGTGATGCATGACTCTTTGTATTGGCTGACCAAATTTTTTGGCCGGGATTATTTTTTGTTCTTGCTGCAAGATACCCTTTGAAATTTTTTTCAGCTATGCAGGACTCCTCGTATTAGTTGACGCAGCTCTCTAGTACTCCTTAGAGGTTTGACAGATTAGACATTTCTATCTTTATTATTGCACGAAGACTATCTATAGTGGGTGAAGCACCTTCCTGTGGTGGTTGACTCTCTCGTTTGAAAACCTAAGCTCTGGCGACCCTTTTCACTGTGCACACTAAGCTTTTGCTATGGTTGCAAGCCTTCTAGTTACCGTGGATAGGTTTTTGGCTTTCTACTTGTCGGCTATTTGTGGATGCGTATGAAGGCCATCTGCTGTTTTCGAAGTTTTTGCACCCTCTTGTGCATGCTATTTGTGCATAAGTTTCAGTCTTTTGGTGATGATTGTATGCTATTCGCGTAGCTTAAGTAATCCGTTACACAAGACAATATAACTAAGACGACAATTGGAACTAGTAGAGAATGGGAGGTTTTTACTACTTGGAGTTGCAATCAGAGTCGAGTAACGGTTTTAAAATATTGTTATTCTATACATCATATTTAAGTTGGGCATGTGAGATATCGATGCACCAACTTGAGGGGGAGAGTTAAAATATGAGTTATGGAAATATTTCTTTCAAGTTTATATCTTAGTCTAATTAGGAATTAATATTATTCATATTTGTATATGATTTATATTCTTTCCTTTTTATTTGCCTTCTATTACAAGGATTGTACTCCTATATATAGGATTGATTGAGTATTTATTAAATAACTCGGCCTAAATTTCAAGTCAATGCATTAGGTCTGAATCACAGTTCTTATCTTTTATTTTGGATGGTTAAATGTATCCGTTTTAAATTTGGTGGTCGATCAAGCATGATGAAATGCTCTTTTGTATACCACAACACAAATAAATTACACCTTTATTTAATGATTATTCGGAAAACTCAAGCCAAGATTTAAACCTAATCACAGTGGTGAATTAACAATCAGCATTTTAGTGGTTTACTACCTTTTGAATTGCATAGCTTTTAGAAGAGAAAAAAATACATGTAAATTAATTAGAGGAGGATGTGTAGTTCAACAAAAAAAAAGAAACTAAGCCCGCTCCCGTTTGGTGGGTATTAAATCAGATTTTAGTAAATTTTGATAAAAGTTGATGAAATGTGTAATGAAAAAGTTTTGGGTCCCATAAAATGTGTAGTTAAAATTAATTGTTGATTTTAACTTAGATTAAAATCTTTACCAAACAAGGTCTAAGTCTACTAAACAAACTCGACGTTGTTTACGTGAATGCCTTTTTGCCGTTCTTTTCAACCCAAAGCTATCTCTATCGAAAGGTCTAATGAAATCTAATACTTTGCAGTCTTCTAACGCCATATTTAGTTTACTTCACCTATCCTTCTTTTTAGGCATTTTCCCCTGTTTTCAGCCTTTTTTTCTGAAAGCAAAGTGGTTTTCACATTGTACTTCTTTGTAAAATAACCATTTTACTCTGTTTTGCATCATAATGCTTGCCCTTGGATTGCCAAAAATTAGCAAAATGTTGGAAATCTTGTTGAACACGTATGTCCGTGTTATGTACATGTCCTAATGCGTTTGTTTCTGATGCATTTTGGACGTGGACAGGTATGGATACTCTGGATCCAGGCTGGCTTCACATTGTTCATCAATTTTATTTGTAACGTTTGTCAATTTGTTAACCTTTCTTTTGCTTTCTTCTGTGGCTGGTCAATGGAAGTGTGTAGCAGATGTCATGCTGAGAATAAGAGAGATAATGCAGTCTAGATGTTTTCTTTGGCTGGTTAATGGAAGTGTGTAGCAGATGTCATGTTGAGAATTAGAGAGAATTCAGACTAGATGTTTATGATACCTGGCTATCCATGTGCAGCATTTTGTCTAAGACACGTAGATCCTGGCATCCTGCTTGCTTATTTATCTAATTGTCTGCATAGTTAATTTATTAACTAAATTGCCTGCAGAATATAGTTCATCGGATCTCAATGAAGAAGATTATTCGGGTTCTAATATGTGTTTTATACTTGCCAATTGTTTGTTTCTTGTAGCTGTGAATTTATGTGCATCAACTTCTGATATTTTGTGAAGCACGACTAGTCCTTCCACAATTTTTTAGACTATCATTTGTTTGGATATGTAGCCATATTAGCATTACTATTCCTATTTGCCTTGCAGGATGTAACAGCTACTAAAGGAAATGAATTTGAAGACTACTTTTTGAAGCGCGAGCTGCTTATGGGAATATATGAGAAGGGATTTGAGAGACCTTCTCCAATTCAGGAGGAGAGTATTCCAATTGCTCTCACTGGAAGTGATATCTTGGCTAGAGCAAAAAATGGAACTGGGAAAACCGCTGCCTTTTGCATTCCTGCCCTGGAGAAAATTGATCAAGATAACAATGTTATTCAAGGTTTTAATCTTATTTGACAGTTCTTGTGAATATGGTATCTCTACGCCCTACCTTGTAGAATTTTGACTTCTTTAACAGAAGAATGGCAGGGAAGAGAAGTAACTCAAATTCAAGAATGGGTGCAAGTTGATTCTTTTTTTTTTTTTCTTCTTGTGACAGAGAGAGCTTATATTTTTGCTGATTGAGCTAGACCTATTGCTTTTTAAGAGCAGGAATCGAGTTTAAGATAAATGAATGAGCAATAGTAGCTTTCATTATTTTTTTCCCAAGTTAGAGTCGACTCACTTATGCCATTATATGATATCCTTTTAAAAAATCATATGAAGATGTTTATTTTGGATAGCAGATACAGATAGTTACAAGATTGCTCTTAATCGTTTTGCTTGATACATCATATATACTCATTAATGCCGTATCTGAGTGAACTTCTAGGCAATTAATTCCTCAGTTTGACCTTTTCTCATTTATTGGCTTCAGTTATATCTTTGCTATGATCAGTTTATAAATTATTCAGTTCTAATATTGCATCTCACCAATTTGCACTGTCGCAGTTGTTATTCTTGTCCCAACGCGAGAATTAGCCCTTCAGACGTCACAAGTTTGCAAAGAGCTTGGGAAGCATCTAAAAGTTCAAGTCATGGTTACCACAGGTGGAACTAGCTTAAGAGATGACATAATGCGTTTGTATCAACCAGTGCACTTGCTTGTTGGAACTCCAGGGAGAATCCTTGATCTTGCTAATAAGGGTGTTTGTGTTTTGAAAGATTGCTCTATGCTTGTGATGGATGAGGTATGAAAATGTTTCGATATCTCCTTATTTTCACAGTTATGAGTCAATCAAATTAGATGTGAAATGTTATTGTTCTTTTATCAGTATTCGTTATTGGGAGGCTGGAAGCATTTCTTACTAGTTTTCATTTCTTCACCACCACCACCAACCCCTCCCCTTCCCAGCAGTTTAACTTTTCTCCTCAGAGTGGGAGGCTGGAAGTATTCCTTTAGGAAGATGTTAATTTTTTTCGTGAAATGCGTGTGATATGCTAAACTGTTTAGCACTTCTACTTTTCTGAACAAATGATAGCAGCACTAGATATTACTGCTATTTGAATTTTGATTTGAGTTATTTATCTAGAACTTGTGAATAGGCAAGGGATACTGTTGGATCTGGAGAACTAGTTTGTATATTTACAATTTCTTGCTTCAAAGTGTAAGTATTTACGCCTCTGTTGGTTGTTGTTTAAGGTCTATTGCCATTGATTGATGCCCAAGGTCCAAGGTTGAATTAGCAGAATTGACTTTTGTACAGTCATGCCATTCCAAACCAAGTGGCAGATTATGGACATCTGATTTTACTATGATCCTTTTTTATTTGGTTCTGGCTTTGAAAATAAGTTATTATTGATGGGTAAACTTCATCCTGTTTCTACCACTGTCTTTCAGGCTGATAAGCTTTTGTCACCAGAGTTCCAACCTTCCATCGATCAGTTAATTCGTTTTCTGCCTTCAAACCGTCAGATCTTAATGTTCTCTGCTACATTTCCTGTCACGGTGAAAGACTTCAAAGATAGATACCTGCGGACGCCTTATGTCATCAACCTTATGGATGAGCTAACTCTCAAGGGTATAACACAGTATTATGCATTTGTTGAAGAAAGACAGAAAGTGCACTGCCTCAATACTCTCTTTTCAAAGGTTAGAACTCTTGATTGAGCATGACTGTCTTGTGGATGATGCATTGTCGTTTTTTCCATGAAAATTCTGTTTTGGAGATTATATGTGTAAATTTTTTGGCTGCAGCTTCAAATAAACCAATCTATTATTTTCTGCAATTCTGTTAATCGAGTAGAACTTCTTGCCAAGAAAATCACAGAGCTTGGTTATTCTTGTTTCTATATTCACGCTAAGATGCTTCAAGATCATCGCAACAGAGTTTTTCACGACTTCCGCAATGGTGCCTGTAGGAATCTTGTTTGCACGGGTATGATCTCGATCTTCTTGCAACGACTATGCTTTTACATCTACATTTGTTCTCAGATGAGTATGCAATGCTCAACTTGTTCGATTATGCCCACCGTTCATAACAATAATGGTTCATATAAATGCATTAAAAATTTTAGACAATTAGTCTCCTAGATGTATTATGCTCTGCTTGAAACAATTGGATTCAGTGGGGAAATGTTATAATATTACATGTGGTTGGTTGTGATGCACGTAGGATATGTGTTTTCCTCCAAGGTGGTGCAGATTGTGAACAATTAGTGAATGTTGTAAGAGTAAATAGACAAGTTTATCTTGGATATTTTAATATAACAGCAAGGAAATATAGAGGGGCAATAGTTGAAAAGTTTCTTAGGCATGTGCTATTTTTGAAGCATTTGGTGAAGTGACATGCTACCCACTTTGGGGCTTTCAATGCAAGGGCTTTCTTGATTATTTTTTGGTAACAAAATGTGCTTAAATAGATGAAGGAATACATTTTATTAGTTTTATTTGCTTCCATTTCTAAAATAATCCAATTACGTTAACTGCAACTCGACTAACGATGATTGTATATTTTTGAATAGGTAGTTTTTGTATTCCCACATAGGTAATTATTAGGTGATCACACCTGCAGTCCTGCATTTGCGATCTTTATGTGTATATTTTCCGCTATCCTTGTGAAGAATTCATTGAATTGGCGTCCTTAAATGAAGGATGCGGCATTTCTCCTAACCACTTATTAGATTGGAGGAGAAAAGAGGGACATGACTTTTGCCTGCATTTTGATTCTAGTCTCATCCAATAAAATTGTCTTTCTCGTTAAACAGTATCCTATATCCTTTATTGCAATAATTGTTTTATCTTCCTTTTGCAATCTATTGCAGATCTATTCACGAGAGGTATAGATATCCAAGCAGTCAACGTCGTTATCAATTTTGATTTTCCGAAGAACTCTGAGACATATTTACACAGGGTATGTTAAATTTTATGCCAGTGTACTATTCATGGCTACTGTGCTATTTTTTCATGGACAACAACACTGTCATGTGTAGGTTGGACGATCTGGAAGGTTTGGACATCTTGGGTTAGCTGTGAATTTGATAACCTATGAAGACCGCTTCAATTTGTATGCTGTCATTCTGTTTGTCATTGACAGAATGTTACTTCATTTGTGGAATTGTTATGATTTTCATACTCGCATCTTTCAGGTATAGGATTGAACAAGAACTTGGAACAGAGATAAAGCAGATCCCTCCACATATAGATCAGGCTATATACTGTCGTTAATTGTGATAACAGCTCTGCTCCATTGTCGAAAGGTAGTGGTGAGTCATGCCATATATGCATATTTATTTGTTAGCATTTATTTTCAGGTTTTCAGCAAATCAGATATAAATGCACTCATATTGGAAGTTATGCAATTTAAGGTTTTTTATTTTTCTGTGCAATGTCATCTATGTTATTAATTACTTTGTTGAGAATCAATTGCATCCTTGGTTGAGTTGAGTAAAACCTTTTCACTGAATTATCGATTCCTCATTTCTAATTTCGGATTATAGTAATTTTCTTTAGCCCTTGTTTGAGCCCCAATTTTTCAAAAACTCATTTTTTCAGAACTCAATTTAACCCCACATTCTCCAATAAAATAATTTTAAATGTAAATCGAAAACTTTTTCTTACTTTTTAACCACACATTCTCCAAAAAAAAATCACTATTCAAAAATACATTTTTTTCCCCTCAAAATGGGGCTCAAACAAGGGCTTAATATATCACATAACTTGTGCGAAATGGTATAATGGAAGAAGGGTAATAGTTAACCATTGTCTAAAAAAGCTATTTGAGGCTTACGCTTTGAATTCCGTCTCACGGAGGCTTTCATAAAATGCCCCGAAATCTGCACCTCAAATGTCATTTTGTGAGGTTCAAGGTGACTTAAGGTTTTGCCTGCATATCTTGCATTGTCCAGACCTCCAATTAGTAGCCTTAGCAATTTGAGTCATTTCTTTATAACCTAATATGTTATAGGTTCTTTTATTTTCCTCTTTTGTCTATACGCCAAAAAAAAATAGAGAGGAAGGAAAATACAATATTGCAAGTGGAGGACGATAGCAATGAATAAGAAGAAACTTCTAGTGAGAAGGATGGTGATGTTAATGATTTTCCTTAAAAGATCATATTATTAGTGATAAGATAAGAAATTTTTTAGTTGTCTCTACTTCTAATAGTCACCTTGATACGTTATTATTATTATTATTATTATTATTGTATCGATCTATTTTATGTTCATTTGCAAGTTAAACTTTTAATTTTGATAGTCACCTTGATACGTTATTATTATTGTTATTCTAATTTTTATTATTATTATTATTATTGTATCGATCTATTTTATGTTCATTTGCAAGTTAAACTTTTAATTTTGATAATTAACCCCCTGTTCAACTGCCTCTTTTTTCATCAGAATTTAATTTTTTCTACAATGCGTGTGGGCCCGGCTATCACACCATACAGTCATTTCACCTCAGTTTCATTTGTCTCACTAGCCATTTTTTATTAGTATTTTGATTTGTTCAAAATTGCCCTCAATTGCAATTGTCATGGGCAAAGAGAGGAAAAACGGGTAAAATAGTAAACTGGTAGTGTTTCATTGAGGGCAGGAATGGGAAAATGAAATTTCAATGATTGGTTGTGCATTATTTCAATTTTTGGTGTGTCAGGTGTCACTTTCATTTTTAAATAATATACTACTGTTCCAAAAAGTGAAAATGCTTTAAAATGCCAAAAAAATGCAGTCAAACAGATGCTTAGTTTTATTATGGTTTTCAATGAGCATATTTTTGTATTTTGTTACAGATGTAAAAAGCCTTGGTACCCAGTTAATCCTTTTTAAACATTGTATCTAGCATTGCTTTCCATGGGAAATGTTAGTCGGGACACTTGATGCACTTTAATTTGGATGCTTCTGAGTCTTTCTACTGCATTTAACTTCGGTTGATTTGTTTTGCTTTATCATATGTAGTTGTATGGCAGTTTCAGTTTTAATACATTGTTTACACATGGTGTGGGGAAGTTCCCATAATGTTTTAGGGGCTTAGCTTGAAGAATAACTATAGAGAAGATGTCTTTCTTTTTAGGCAATGCATTATCATTGAAGACTTCAACCGATTCTTGACCTTTAAGAAAAAAAAATAGTTGAATTGGTGGATCTCTTAATATTCATGGTTATTAATAGACTATTATGGTATATGCCTCAATGAAGTATATGCAGATATTCCAAAGCTGTGATACTGTGTTAATCATATAGTCAAATAAATGCTTTTCTTTTGGATGGTCTTTGTGTGGTGATCTGTATATGACTTTATGGTTTTGATGGAATAGGCACACTCGTTCCTTGAGTTCTCACTGGACCTCATGTACTTGTGAAGTAAAATTTTGTGTCATTCTTATATGAAGTTTCGAGAAAACAATCATAATCCTTCCCCTCGGAATTTCTTTTGGTGCTGGGAGAGAACAATTAATGGCATGTTTAGTATGGATGATTAGATAGTATTGGACAATATCAGTAAATAAAAATAAGCTGAAATCTTGTTTACCAGACCGTGCAGTCCTATCTAGTACAATGTACCAAACATGCACCAAGTGTCTTGATTGTTTTCCATGTTTGACCCTTATTCCCCCTGGCATTTTTTAAAAAATATCTTGTATCTTAGTGGCTGGCATTTGTTTGCTAGTTGAAATTATTAGTTCAATATAATGTTGACACCTTGCAAATTTTTGACCCTTTAATCCTATTTTTCCTCAGCGATTTCTTCTTTTTGTACAGAAATATCTGGCTGCATGTTCGAAGTACATGATCAAGTGTCCAGTGCTGTATTAAATTGTGCCTTTGGTAATTGAAGACTTGTATTTTGACTCGTGAGGCAGACAATGCCAGAATTTCAGGCATATTCCTTTGTCCTTTAAAGTATTCACAATCTTATGTATGTTCGGGATAATATGTTTAAGTTCACTTTGACATTGCCTTCAGTTCTGTCAGCAATTCAGTGTTTTTATTTCCAATGGGGCTAGTTTGGTTTATTTGCATGTCCTGTACGCTTAGTGCAAAATCTGCTGTTGCTCATCTTCTGTTATTACCTCGTAATTCTACCCCCAATGCACCCTGGCATACACCACTAGTCCCCTTTAACCGTCTCCGAGTAAAATTTTGAAACCTTATCCCAAGTTTGAGGTGTTGTTTTAAGTGGAGTTTTGACACGTTTGACACCTCAAAATTGTAGTGAAGTGTCGAGATTTTATCATGAGACAGCTGTGGGGAGCAGAAAAGGGAATCCAGACCTGGACTTGTGTTTTACATCTTCAATACGAAGTCCTTGTCATGTGTGTTTTGTGATCTTGTATGAGGATTGCCTTCCTCTGTGTGCTTGTCTGCAAATCCGAACTTGTGTGGTGGCTCAGGTTCAGGAATGATTCGATACATTCAGCAAACTCTCTTTCATTCAGAAGTTAAAAATAGCACTTATTTTAGATGGCTGCAAAATCAACAGATTGTAGTTTAGAACTTTGGATTTCGGCCGATTTTCTAATAAAGGATTGTATAATTAGTACACTGATATATCTACGTATAATCTAATAAGCTCTAACTTTAAATTATCTTACCTAAAAACTTCGACTATCAAGAGAAGTTCCTCTTTTTCATTCAAGGTGCCAACAGTCCACCTTACACGAAAAGACTCTATTGAAGATTATAATCTAAAATTCGTTTGTTCTATTTCATTTGAGCCCTTTACTTTTTGCTGGATATGTAGATGATCTATACCAGAACTTGAGTAGAAAGGATTAATCCATCTTCAAATAATATACTTCTATGGGTTGTTAGCTATATAACTATATGACAGTAACGACTGATTTAGTTTAACATAGTGGATTTTGCCAAACCCTGGACGTCCAGGAGGACGCCCAATAAATAGGGGGTGATGCTACCGTGCCAGAAATTTGGTGCCCGGGTGTCAGGCCCCCTATTGGTGTCAGCCCCCCACCAATAGGGGGGGTGCTGAAAGGGGCTTTGCCCGTAAATAGGGGGGCGCATGACATGGCCAACGCCTGTCACTCTAGTTGAGCAAGCACTCTCAATGGTGCTACACAGGGACGAGCAATACTTTCTTTTCTTGAATAAATAAACAAATAAATAGAAATCTCGTATCTTTAGTAGCTTAATTTTTTAGCGACGAGAACTGTTGAACATGAGTAATAAACAAATGAACTTGTTTTCTCACAAGCCAAATTCAAGTCATATCTTGAATCCGTAAAACACACAGAGAACAGAGAAACACACTTTACATGGAAGACATGCCGATATCCCAGACATTCAATTACCAAATGAGAGAAGCTTAACCTCCAATGCACCCACAAACCTTTGTAGGAGCATGCCCGGTTACACGAAATTTTGCAGACATCTCCTCTGCTTTGAGAATTTCTTCTCCTCGTTGTGCTTCAACCATAGCTCTCTTCTCTTCTGCTTGCTTGTGAACGAGAGCTACTTTGTTTCCCATTTTTTCTGCATAATCTGCTTTCTTCTTCTCCAATTGTTCCTGCCATTTCATGTACACGTAAAACCATTACGCAGTTTGGTACACACACTATGAACTCTAATGCACGCGAGAAATGATAGAGATTTTAACTTCTTTTACTTAATCTTGTTTAGCGTTGTCCAGTCTAGCATTCTAATTGCACATTAAAGCTACGATGAAAACAACTTCATAATGTTATTTTGTACCAATTACCATGGCTAAAGATCGAAGGTCATGTAAATGAGCGCATTTTCATTGCAAATTACGTTGCTAATAACCAATATACAATTTTTTTCGAAGATCTATGTGCATTTCAATTACCTCAAATTGCTTTAGTTGGGCTTCAAGAGCTGCTTTTTTGCTGTTTTCCCATGATGAAACCTCTGAGATCTTCTTTTGTGCCCTGTTCAATCATACAAACAAAATAACCAGTGTCTAATAGTTACTTTCAACAATTTCGAAACAAATAAATCAATTATAATGCCGTAACAGTCACTAATGTTTCCGTTAAAATCATTTTTTCATTCCATTCAAAGCAGTCTTGCTCTCAAACAACAGAGAATATAGAAGAACACACAAAAAAATTTATTCCATCCTTTCGTTTGAATCCGATGCACAATGCAATAGGTGATACTCCATTTTATACCTTCCCAAAGACGAGAACTTATAACCCGAAATTGAAGCCCTTTTCAGCTAACTTTGAAATTGGGGGATAACGCTTGCACATTTTGGATGCAGGGATTTCCAATTTACTCCATGTTCCTCTTACCATTATTTCAAAACCCCTTTTTTTTTTTCTCGAACTCATTTTTAATCACACATTCTCACAATAAAATATTTTACACAACCCAAAAACTTTTCCCCACACATTCTCCAAAAATTCACTATTCCAAAGGACCAAAGCTCATTTTCATTGAATAATGGTAGACAAAAAAAGAGCTCAAGCAATTTTGGACAATTTGGCAATGAAATATCCCTATCCCATCTCGCAGTATAAACTTGTTAAGAACTTTCTTCTAGGATTCTCCAGGGCTCATATTTAATGGATATGAGCTGAGGAGGTAAACCGTGGATAAAGTTCTTCCTCCAGTTGTCGAATTTGATAAAAGAAACCCTCAAACAAAACCAAAATGGAGAAAGTAAAGACGATATGTGATAGGATGTGTGTACATTAAAGCATCCGAATTGACAAGCAGCATTTTTACGGAATGATGTTTCTTCCAGCCAGGTACCTTGAATATGCAAATCCTAGAGGCAGATAAGACTTACTTATTCTCCACTTTGCTTTTCTCACTTTCCTCCCACGCCTTGATAAACGACAATCTCTTATCACCTTCAAGCTTAGCAAGAGCAATATCTGGAAATATAGACAGTTATTCACCTTGCACAGATATAAACGTCTACTTATTTTGCAAAATAATTTCCTAGCAATCAAATCATTCACTTGCATTTCATAGGATCATCATCATACTTGGTGATCAAAAATTTATTAACTTACCAGGCCCGTATTTTTAATGAAATTCTACCATGTTGACATAGGCAGAGAAACAAAAATAACTTCTCAATCCATGCAGGCTACCCGAATTCTCTGTTCTTTCACAGAAACAAATTCTAGTCGATGAAATGAGACAAATTGCGAATAATACCTCTGTCGAGGGATCCTTTTGAGCTTTTCTTTGGTAAAGGTTCTGGAGCAGGAGCATCTGTGTTCAAACAACCAAACAAGTCAAGTTTTACCAACAGTAAACAAGCCTTGAAGAAAGCCTATATAATTTATTTATTTTTCAATCATTTATGCAAATAATCTTTTTTTTTTATATTGATAGGGATCCATCCACATTCATTCCTAGATTCTCAGATTGCTCATCTTGCATTTAAAGGTATTTTGTACTATACACCATATTGAGAAAGACCAAGAAAGATAGTGAAGTTTATAAAGATCATTTGAACTACTTTCGTGTTACAATTCGACATTTGTGCCATAATTGATGCAGGGATAGTATTAACTTGAGGAAAGAACTTGTACAATGAGAAGAACATTATAAAAGCTTCCAAAGGAGGATGGGTCCAGATCAAGAATGGTTTGGAAGATCCAACCAAATATAGTGGTATTTACTAACGACAACATAATCGAGACAGTCAATCAATATTTGTTACTCTTAAATCATTCAAATCCTATATAAAACCTAGGAGTTCACGAGAAATGTAATGAACCTTTTTTTTTTTAATGAGTAGATCTGCCCTCTATAAAAGAAAAACCAATACAACAAATTTCCCCCAAAGAAACAAGAAAAACAAAAAAAGATAATTCCAAATTAATGCTAGCTGACAAGCTCAACTTTAGCGGAATAAAAAGTCAAATACAGTTGGAGTGGACCCTAGCTATAATTGAAAAGATGACAGTAGCAAGGTTGGAACTGATTAAGCCGTCTTATCCTTTAAAAATTTATTTTTAATAATGCATTCGAATAAAATAATTCAAAATTTCTCTTTACTTTTTAGGGTGTGTTCGAGATAAGATTAAAATCGGATTAAAATTAAAAAATTAGTCTTGTTGACTTTTATTAGACGAGTGAGATCCAATAACGACTATATTTTCAATTTTAATTTGATTTTAACCTCTACCAAACAAGCTCTTAAACTTACATTCTTTAAAAACGTATTATTACAACATTTATTTCTCCCATAAAATTGGCCCAAACAGATAATAAGAGTGTGTTTGGTAGAGATTAAAATCAGATTAAAATTGAAAAACTAGCAATTATTGTTGACTTTTATTAGACGAGTGAGACCCAACAACGACCATATTTTCAATTCTAATATGATTAATAGCCCTACCAAACAGGATCTTACTTTTTATTAACATCTTCAAATTTTCAATTCTATAATATAGATTGAAATTTTGATCTATAACCAAACGGGCTCTAAATAAGATTGATTGGAAAGATGACAGTAGGCAATAGCACATTCGGTATCTGTCAGTGATTGTTAGCCACAAATTCTCCTAATAAAAATAATTTTGTACATGGATCGTAAATTTTTCTTACTTTTTAAATTCTTTTTAAAAAAAAATCACTTCTCACAAATCTTTCTTGAGAAAATCTCTATCAAATCGGGATATGATTAGATAAGGATTTCTGTACAATCTGGAAACCGATGCTAAACTGAATGTCCATCAAAATTAAGTCCACTGTCCATAAAGATTTTTTCTGATGTGGTATAATCTCCATTGTTCTGGGATTTTTTACACGGGTAGTATTAATATCCCGGCAGAAAGCATAAATTCTAAAAGTTTTGGTTTCAAAATTAAAACGAGGAGAGAAATAATTACTTTCGGAGACGGCAAGAGCTTTGGAATCATCGACTTTCTCGTGAGGCATCGGAATGACAGATTTATCCTCCGACACATTGCTTGGCTTCTCCATCGCCGCCGACGCAAGTGGTGGCTCCGCCGTAGCTTCAGGTTTCGCAGTAACAACTTCCTCCGGTACTGCTTCTGCAGTTGCCATTTATGCAATCTCCAATGGAGAATAATTAAAGCTAAAAGGAGTTCTCCACTCAAGAACAGGGAATAGACAGTCTGTAATCAATCAAAAGTACATGATTATAGAATTTTATCAGTGGGTTCAATGAATGAACAAACAAAGAAGAGGCTTATCAATATAAATGTTTTTGTGTGCATGGTGAGGAATGATTGCGTGTTCACCCGTAGCAGGGTGTATAGTGAGGATGCTTTGTTATTTGACCGTTGATCTTTAATTAATCTTTGATCAATGGTTTATTAGAATGGAAGCACTAATAACTTTTAGGAAAAATTGTAGTTAAGATCCCAAACTTTTTAAAGTGTTTGCAATTTTTACCTTAATCTTTCATTTGTTGCAAAAAGAATCCCGAACTTTTCAATCGTGCGTGCCCAGAGGACAAATGAATGATTTTTTCATTCGTTGACCAGGAAATTAAGTTTAATCACAATCTTAACATTTTCAAAGAGGGCAAAATAGTAATTTTATATTTACTACATTACAATATTAAAGTAATTAAATTGAAAAACATGGTCAAATTTAATTTAATTATTTAATGTGATAAATATAAAATTACTATTTTTTCCTTTTAAAAAATATTAAAAATGTGATCAAACTTATTTTCTGGACAACTAACGTAAAATGAACGATTTCCATCCATATGTCATCTGCACACAATTTTGGTAAATATGTTTAAAATACAAAATTATGATTTTGCCCTCTTTTTCTATTCTTAATTGAAAAAAAAAAGTCTAATATTTACATTTAATTTATGAAATACTGGATGCAATATTCCTAAATTTGTTTATCAGAGCAATCTTTTTTGGTATTTATCAATAAGACACCATTTTTAACTATTCATAAATTTGTCCACCAAAATTGACTGTCTATTTGACACTTATTAATTTATTTTATGATTTATTATATGATCATTTTTAATTATGTATTCATATAATAAAATACTTTACGTGTATAAAAAAAATTATTTGCCCCAGTTTGATACACATTAAAATTTTCATTTTCATTCTTTAACTCATTTTCAACTACACATTCTTTAATAAAATAATATTTTTATCACATCAATAATTTTCCTTCATTTTCAATCGCACATTTTTCATTAATCTACTATTACAGAATTCATTCTTCCAAAGTAATGTAGTTCAAACACACCACTTTTTAAAAACACGTTATCCTAAAAATCACTATTTAAAACCTTTTTTTTTCTACGGTAATGATTGTCAAACAATATTGAATCATTGAGGGGTCCATACCACAAAATTGTGTCTAAGTGAGATGCAGAGTAGTATTCCCCTGTGCCGACAAAATTAAATCAGGTTACGCCTAAATAAAATAGTGAAAAAAAAAACTGAAAAGACACTTCCCTTTTTCTTTGATGTAAATTAAGGTGAATTAATTTAAAAGGTATTTTCACTGTATAAATATAAATAGCTCTATATTTAAATTATTAGTTTAAATTCTTTCTTGTATAAAATGCCTTAAGAAGTTATTCTTTCTATGTATCAACATTTCTATTTTTTTTCCCACTTACTTATTTTCAATCACATTCGTACGATAAAATATTCAACACGTAAACTTAAAAAAATTCATAGATTTTAACCATATGTTCTCTAAAAAAATCGCTGTTCAAATCTCCATTTTATTTGATAATGGTTATCAAATTCGTAGTTAAAATCGATTCACGTTGAATTGACTTGTACGGGAAAAAGACAGTAATATGAGAAGTTTAATCAAACGTGCTCTTAAATCGAATAAAAAGAAAAAAAAAAAGGGTCATGAAACAGACTATATGTTATTAAGAATACAATTTACACTTACCCCTCAGGGGGTGGTCGAGTTGGTGGAGCAGGTGAACGCGGAGAATCCCATGCCAACACTTCTTCGGTTGAGCCCGTCGCACTGAACTTGCATAATGCAGTTTATCTCTCATATATGATTTGCGGGATACTGCACATGGATTGAGATTTATGCATTGCGCACTCACGAATAGTGACTGCGGGCAAAAAAAAAAAAAAAAACAAAAATAAACAAAAATTAAAAAAAAAAAAAAAAAAAATAAAAATAAGGAATGGTCTAACTTTTTTACAATCTCCGTTAATAGGACAAAAAATATTTGATGATTTATGTATAGAAAATTGACTAAAGGAAGAACATTTATCACATATAAAGGACATAAATAGAAATTTTAATTATTGTTTTTTAAAAGTGACATTCAACGTCTGCAAGGTTTAGCGATCGCAATGCTATAGGCATGCAATCGTACACATGAAACTTTTGGTTCCTTTAGTCCTTCACCTTTGAATC
>CAIGRF010056960.1:0-13788 GCA_903798235.1 Fraxinus ornus
ACATAAGATACATAAAACAATAATTTGGCTAAACAGAAAATGTCGTGATTCCACAAAGAGATTAATAAGAGATTTATTCTTAATCAAATAAATTAAATATGAACTAAGCAAACGTGCATTGCACGTTGCTTTCACCTAATATATATATCATAATTATTATTTATTTATTATTTGTACATTCACAGTTACTTTTTCACGAAAAAAAACTAAAAAAATAATACTTCCCACTTGTATTTTTTGGCTTCGCCTGTGTAAAACCGACAACTGGCTTCAAAGTTCCATCATTTATCCTCCGAGAAGGTTTTCATCACTGCGACTCCGAAAAGAAAATCGAAATGGCAGGAAGGCTGAGCCATGTGGCATCACGAATCATGGGCGGAAACGGTGTAGCGGCCCGCTCTGTCGCAACCTCTCTCCGCCAACGCTCCGGCATGGGCCTACCCGTCGGCAAACACATCGTTCCCGACAAGCCCGTATCACTCTCTCCCTAAAACCTCCACGCACACAATTATTTATTAGTTATAAATATCATGTGTGAATCGAACTTTAATTTTATTTCGGAAGATTAAAGCTCAAATGGGAAGAACCCTATTTTTTATTCATAAATTTTTAATATTACAGCTTCCTGTGAACGATGAGCTTGTTTGGGATAATGGCACTGCATTTCCAGAGCCTTGTATAGATCGCATTGCTGATACTGTTGGGAAGGTCAGATTTAACTTGGATACAGTTTCAGCTTTTTTATACTTGGGTTTTGTAAAATAGATTGAGGGTATTTGTTGGATTATTAGTAACTGAAATGTATTTGTTTTGATAGTATGAAGCATTGGCTTGGTTGTGTGGAGGGTTGGGATTTTTTGCGTCACTTGGGCTCATAGCTGTGTGGAATGACAAGGCTTCCAAAATCCCATTCGTAAGTCTCAAATGTTGATCCATATTTCTTTTTTCGTTTATACACTGATTTGATTTTTATGACCTCACATTGAATGTTTATATTAACACCTTGGCTTACCTGAAGCAAGTTGAGATCTTTTGTTGAAAATGGGTGTTTTTTTTAGAAAAAGAAAATGTGTGTCACTACAAGTGAATTGGATATTAGCGTGAAAGAAATTGGACTATATTTTTTAAGTATAGAACTATATGTAATTCTCCTTCGTGTCAATGAACTACATATTATTTAGCGACATTTAGTATCAAAGCTATCTTGAAGGACAAACCTGTAAAAAGAAACAGTGTTTTTATAGGTTTATATATGCTTTTCCATTTTCGCTACACATAGTAGTGATTTAGCACTTTATGAAGTTGATGTAGACCTCATTGAATATTGATTACCAGAGATTACTGTGAACTTGAAATCAGCATGGTTTGAATTTTTTGTGGTCGTTTAATTTCTGGAATTTAAGGTAGGAATTGCTGTGCCCATCAGAATACAAGATATGTAACAAGAGATAAAGGAATGAAATTTTCTCAAACAACAATTTCGATCCCTTCACTCTATTGTGGCTTTTACATATTCTTTATATATGATCACATATAGTGGGAACATGGATAGCTGTGGATTTCTGTTATGAAAAACCGATCATTAATTTAAATGTGGTTCCATGAAGTAAGAATGCCATGATACTTGTCGTTTCTTTCCCTCCTCGTTGCCTCTTGCATCCTTAAACATGGTAGAGATCTCATTGAGTTGTCTCCATTTTTTATACAATGCTTACTATTTGGCTTATTGCTAACATAATGATAACCAAGGTTTGCGAAACTAAGTACTGAGGTGGTTTTTCTTTATGAGGCGAGGCGTAAGCCTAAAAAAAAAAAAAAAAAATCTAAGTAAATGAATTATAAAATAATACAAAATAAAAAAAAATCAAAGTTGGAGCATATAGTAAATATGATATATAGCCATTAGCATATTGTGATATAGTAGTCCACATAAAGAAAGAAGATGTTTAGCAAAAAAAAAAATAGCATTACAGAAGTTAGAAATCACTCAATTTGCAATGGAATAAAAGAAGCAGTTTAAACTAAAAAAAAGCCTAATAGTCTGCACTATCATCACTATTACTAGCATCGTTAATGGAATCATCATCAAATCTAATTTCCCCATTATCTTCCTCATCCACCAATTGCAATGTGACCTTATTTTATTGTTTTGTTTGGGCCTAAAATATCTTTTTAAATGGGCCATTTTCTTTTTTAAGAAGGGTCCTTTCTGATTTCTTTTCATACAATTGAAAAATCAAATTTTAAATGAGGCGCACGCCTCATGCTCTATGAGGCGCGCGGCTNAGGCATGCGCCTCAGATTTAGAGGCGTGAGCCTCATATTTTTAGCCTAAAAAAATATCGCCTCGAGGCATACTACATGCCCCTCACGGTGAGGCAGGCCTCACTACCGCCTTTTTAAACCATGATAAGTTGATAACTAAGTGAATCTGTCCTTTGCCTAGCCAACTTCAACATCTGTTTCTTATGTTCAATAATCCACATTGCCTACAAATCAATTACCTCATTTTCAAATTATTATTACTGTTCAATTAATTTTAATTTAATTTCATAAAATAATGCTTATCTACCTTGCTTTAAGCTAAACAAATGCTGAGAAAACAAGTTTTCGTTTTATGCTACGTAAGGTTCGTTGCTTCCATGTATATTTTGGACTAAAAGTCGTCGTTACATAGATTCTGAAACTGTAGAGTAAAATTCTTCTCTTCGCCATGTATGGTGGGCGAATATTGCATTACAGTCTCGTATGCTAGTTTAACACCAGATGAAAGATACTGTTTGCTTCTTTTATTTTTTCAAATTGAAATTTGTACTATCATGGTCACAAATATTGAATGTTCTAAAACAATCTGAAGCCTTTACGAATGACCACGATTCCATTAGGGCAGATGTTGCTCTTTTTAAAAGGCGATGTAAAAATTGTTATCAAAATTGATGAGCCAAAAGTTTCTATCAGTAGAAAAGAAGGCAACACTAATAGCCACTGACGCTTTAATTTGGGGTTGGTTTATGTGAATTCTTTTTCACAATTTAATTTGATCTGAAGCTACCCCTCCTTAAAAATCCAAGGAAATCAAATCTTTTGAAGAGACCTCAGGCCAAGTTTATTCTGGTCCGCTTCTCATTTCTCTAACCTAAGACTGAGACTGAGACTGAGACTGAGACTGAGACTGAGACTGAGACTGAGACTGCGTAACTTATGTGAAATGAGAATATTTTTAGGTCTGGAAAGAAATGTCCCAAATCTTTAAGAAGCGTTGTTCTTAATATATCCCCAGCCATCGAGTGGCATATAGCCTTGTTTCATATTTTATCTATTCTAGTTTTCACACTTATCTTAACATCCTCATTTTTTCTTACGTTTATCTTATGGATAGTTTGCCCCCTAATGACCCAACACTCAACTGCATCCTACATTTCCGCTTTCTAGTTCCCATGCAAAAGGTATTTCTCATGGAAAAGATACTCTTAGGTCCGTTCACATTAAGCAGTGCACACACTAAACTGCAGTTTGCAGGTGTTCCCAGCCAGAATTTGATTCCTTACTAGAGGGGGAAATTGAACTTATCGTAACGTCTCAATGACAGTCACAATGAGTCTTTTCATCAAGACCATGATTATTGAAGATTTTAGCGAATGATTTAATTAACAGTTCCTAATTTTTATGAAATGATGACGCATAATTGTTTCTCGATTGGATGCACAACTTACCGAGGTATTATTAGTAGGATATGGGATGAATTAGGTTAGAAAGATCGATTTTAAATGTCTAGTAGCTCATATTAGACTGAAATAGAAAGATAAGGACTTAGGCACAACTTGATGCAAGCCTATTGTCATGAAAATTTTTCAAGTGCCACTCCCGCTAGATCATCAATTGTAACTGCTCTCTGTTGCAATTTTTTATTTTATTTTGTGATAACCCAAAATTATTTAGGGAATTTATGAGCAAACACGGAAGTCAAAGTCAGATGGCCAAATCACATTCTTTATATATTTTATTTTTAATGGTTTAGGATAGGTAGTTGTTTGAACCTCTATTTTAAAACTGATGTTTTAATTTTAAATTTCAGATTACATTCTATTAAAAAGTAAATAAAATTGCTACAGAAAGTGGAAAAAAGCGTATTGAATTTCTTTTTGTTATATATGAAAAACAATGTACTTTATAAATATTAATATTATTACTTGAACAGATGTAGAGGAAAACTTTAAGGCCAAACTATATTAGTCATTTCTTGAATTGGATTTCCATTTTCATTCCAATTTATTCTATGTTTTTCATTTAGCCCCTGTTTAGTACACGTTAAAATTTTCATTCTCATTTTTCTACTCATTTTCATCTACACATTTTTCAATAAAATAATATTTATCAATAACTTTTCATCATTTTTCAACCACATATTCTCCATCAATCTACTATTCAAGAATAAGCAATTCGAAGATATTTATTATATCGTTTTCCTCGTTTTTTGTTAGAATGGGACAGAATGAAAACTAAATGTATTCAATTTTAATAAGTGCTTTTGTTTATATATTAATTAATTTTGTTTTGTCAACATATAAATATTTATTTATTTACTTTTGACGGTCGTTTTAACCCTTTGCCTTTTCCGGTCAATGGTTGGATAGTCTTCTATAATCTACATTTTGTCATTCGTTAGATTTCATGATGTTAGTGATTATAAGATGCTCGATCTACTACTCTACTTCTATGTATGATGGCATTAATTGTTAAAGAAAGAATCAATTACTTTAGCTGGCTTGAAAATGTAAGGCATAGCTACTGCTGGGGATTACTTGAATCTATGGTACTTTTGTATATGATGTGGGATGTGGATTAAGTATCGAGGAGTTAAGGCATTTAGCAAAAATCACTTCCTTTATATATTTTATTTCTTAATGGTTTAGGATTGGTAGTTGTTTGAAACTCTATTTTAAAACTGAAGTTTTAATTTTAAATTATGGATTACGTTCTTTTGAAAGGTAACTAAGGTACTATAGAAAAAGGAAAAAGCATATTGGGTTACTTTGTTGTTATATGAAAAACATTGTACTGCAACCAATCTGAATCTTGTTACTTGAAAATATGTAGAGGAAAACTTAAAGTCCAAAATGTATTATTGATTTCTTGAAGTTGATTTCATTTTTCATTCTGATTTACTGTATGTTTTTCATTCATATTTATTTTAATAATAACATACTAAAATGCTAAAAAATATTTAAACAATTTGAAGATTTTATTTATGTTGTTTGATATTAGAAAGTGGGCACGATGGAAATTAAATTGGTCAAGTTTAATGAGTGCTTATGTTTATTTGGTTTTGTCAATTTTTGGTCAACCTTTAACCCTTGACTTGTTTGGCTTTTCGATGTTGAAGAACGGGTTAGTCTTCATATCATTAGTTACTGTATGCAATTTATCATTCATTTTCATTATGTTAGTGATTATAAGATGATCGATCTACTTTGATTTTCTTGTGATGGTATTAATTGTTAAAGAAAGAATACGTTACTTTATGAAAATGTAAACATAGTCATAGTTGGGGTTTACTTGAATCCATATTACTTCATTTTCTCTCAAATGTACTATGCACTCCAACTTTAAGTCCTTAAGTTGGCATTTTTAATATGGACTTTAAAAGATTTCTAGAGATATAAAAAATCCGTGTTTTCAATATAGACTTTTTAAGACTCCGTAAAACTAAGGGGCATTCAATATATGGGCTTGGAGGTGTTGAATCAAGCATTTTAAAAGTCTTTAAAAGTCATGTGATATTCAAAATGACAAAGACCAAAAACAAAATCTCACTATTTGTGTCTCATTCTCCCCTAAGATTTTGTGAGACTTTCGTAAAAGAAAAAAAAATCTCTTAATATATATTTTGGTCTTTTCAATATTTTTCATTCCTCTTTTCCTTCCACGAATCCTAGAGTCTTGATTAAGAATTAATATCTAACTCTCTTCTAGTTGTTATATTTTTTTCTTTTTTTCCTTTTCTCTCTCTTTTTTCATCTTTTTCTCCCCCTATTTTTACGGAAAAATATCAAATTGTAATTAAAAAAAATTCTTACAACATTTTATCTCTTCTTTTTCATCCAATTTTTTATGAAAAAGAATAGTTTGTAATTAAACTTTATGAGAATTTATTGAAAACTAATTTGTAAATAAATTTTTATATATTGATTGGTTATTTACTTTTTAAACATTTGACATATTGATAATACTAAATAGTAAAATTTTCTTTATTTTATTTATCAAAGAGTATTGAAATATTATATATTTTTTTTCTGTATTTTGGTTATTTATTTATCTAATTGAGGTGGTTTAACTTTGTATATTCCTTTAAAAAGATTCTTTTATTACATGGGGGATGAGATGGTGAGATGGTTGGGATCAAACATCCATCTCCTATGCAGGGAACTTCTCACTAGTGTTCCTAGACCAAGTGAATTCTAGTTTAAATGATAGCATTCAAAGTAAAATGAAGTCTATAGAAGTCGTAAAATGAAGTCTATAAAAGTCTTTAAATGAAAGTTTATAGAGGTTTACAAAAGACTCCTATTAATTCCATTCAAATATACAAAAGTCCATTTTAAAAAGTCTATATTGAATACACCTCCTTAAATAGATATGGTATGCAACCCAACAACTAGAATGTGTACTATGGCACCTTATTAACGTGGGCCTCTGCTTTGGGTGGGAAAAGGAATGAAGAATTCTCTTTTGCTTTTGCTAGGTGAAATGCTAGTTGGTCCTATAACACGATGGAAAATTCGTTGAACATGAATTTGTAAGGTTTCCGTGACAACTATTTAACTTTTTCTTCAATATTATTAAGTAAGAAGTACAGAGGTAGGTGAATCGGTAGTTGGTCCCACAACATGACGGGAAATTCGTTGAACATGAACTTGTAAGGTTTCCGTGATGACTATTTAATTTTTTCTTCAATATTGTTAAGTACAAGTACAAAGGTATTAATTAACCTCATGAATCACACTTTGATCATATGGGAGTGGGTAATTGAGTATAAGGTATAATTCAAAAGTCTTAGAGAATTAGTTCGGTTTTATGGCATGGAGATGTACTAGAGAAACAGTTTGACCTACTTACGAGATTATGATGGAAAAGTATAGACCAAAGAATTGAGATTTGTGCATGGTTTTCATTGGTTTAGAAAAAAAATGTTGAGGATGAAAGCCCAAGAAAATGATATGGTGGTGGGTGCTATAGGAAAAAAAGAGTTTCTACTGGATATACCAATATTACTGAGAATGCATGCGATGGAGCAATTACGAGTGTGAGATACAATGGTAGTATCATGATATTCTTGCTTCAAGTTTGTGTCTTAACTAGTATGTATGTAACTTATTGCTCTATCTACAACATGAGATTCCTTAGTGTATGTAATTTGCTGATAATATAGGATGAGATTCGAAAGGTTAGAACTCCTTGAATGCATACTTTGGAATTCAAAGGTTCTAGGCTAAGTAGAACTAGAATGGAATTAGGATTACATGAAACTCCCTTTTAGTCATTGGAAATAAGGATGATATGGTGTTACTGTAGAAATTCAAATTGTCCCCATTAGGGAGTGTTTTAGGTGTTTAGGTTGACTTTGAGTAAGGAAAGAGTTAAGGATGATGTGATGAATCGGATATAGTGAGTTGGATGAAATGGACAAGTGTTGCTCATCAGATTTAGTGGGTCAGAAGAAATGGAGAAGTGTTACTGGAATTATACGTCATAGAAAATACCTTAAGGTTAAAAGTTAAGTTTGACAGGAGGGGTATTAGATTAATTACGCTATATGGTACTTAGTTTTGGGTCTTTAAGGGGAAAAACTGTTCATAAGCTGAAAGCAACAGAGATAAGGATGTTCAGATGGGTCTGCAGTTATACTAGAATGGATAGGATAAGAAAGAAATGAGTATATCTGTTAACCAATGGTGGTGGCACCAATTAACAACAAACTAATGGGAGAACAACTTAGGAAGTTGGGGCATGCACTGCATAAACCTAAAGAACAACTTGGGTGGATATCTCAAAAGTATGGCTATCCTAGCAAAACAAGTTAGAAGAAAGAAAGGTAGACCAAAATCAACATTGCTAGCTGTGGTTGTGAAGGAGCATTATATCTTCCATTAGATGTAGGATGAACATAGTGATGTAAGAAGATTCATTTAGTTGACTAAGTTTCTTGTGATGTTGATAACTCAACAAATGGAAACTTCATCTGCAACAGGATAATATCCCAATTTGTATGAAACTGAATTCTTTACTTAAATCTCTTATTTTCATAGTCATGAACTAATTTTTAATTGCTAATATGGTATTAGGTCGAGTATTTAGAATGTATTATAGGATATAGTTTGTTTCCAGGAGCAGGCAAAAACATCCTAAGAGCTGATTAGCCATTCTTCTGACTGGAATCTAATTTATTAATTTTAGATTTAATAACTCAGTTATCATCACTCCATAACTGGAACCCTGTAAGTAGGTGTTATGATGATTTAGGGTTCATTCCTTACAACTAAAATTTAGAGAGTAAAGCTTGAATTAATGACACGAAAGGGTGATTCTTTACGTACATTGGAATCCAGCTGAAATTTGACATTAAGAAGCATGCTGAGGAAGAGAGGGTTTTTAAGGTTGATGCAGAATAGATTTATTATTTTTGTGCAATGGTCAAAAGTGCTTAAATGAGTTCATGGGAGGGTACCTATGTTATCGCCAAAAAATCAACCTCGAAGGGTGACACAAACACCTAAGTTTAGGGTTATCTCATGGACAGCTGCATGGGTTGGCATTGGTGAAGGTGTTGGCTGTGATGGTGGCATTGGTTTGGCGGATAAAATCATATTTTGTTATGTGGTGTTGGTTTTGGTTTTGGTGGTCTATGAAGCACGTATTTGGATATGTAATTCAAATACGATACAATATGGGTAATGCTGATACATTTTTATTTTTTTTTTAAAAAAAATTAGGATACGCGGATACGTGAATTAAAATTTTTAATATAATAGAATTATAGTTTTCAATTAATAACACAATTACATATATTAAAAGTTAATACTATTATCTTTTTTCAAAATATAAACTAATTAAGAGCCAATATCGGGTATATATTAGAGTGTGTTCAAGCGTATCCAAGTTTAGATGCGTATCAGATATTGGTATGTAATAAATTTACAAGTATCCGTACTTCTAAGTTATGGTGTTTCCTAGGTTGTGATGGTGGCGTTATCTCTGTAGACGAGGCAATGTCCATGACATGATGTTATTTTGTTTTTTTGCATCAGAGCTATTTTGGCAGCATTTGGATGAGTGAAGCTGGAGTTTACAGAATAGTTCACTTTTAATGGGGATTATCTGACGTGGATTTTAGAGAATCTAAATAGATGATTGCCTTTTTTGGGGATAAAAAGCTATGGTAACTGTAATACATAATGAGATTTTATCTATTTAAATCACAATCAAGATGTAGTTTGGAGGTGTGTACTAATTCAAGAATTTGTATTATTGAGTTCTAACAAATTCTTATAATTATTTGTAGCAGTCCTTGAATGAATTCCTTAGGTTTACCTGCATCCTGCTATAAAATCAAATCTTTGCAGCTCTTGCACTCTCCCATCATGCTCAGTTCATTTTGATCTTTTACCTTTTGTCTGATTTGCATTAGTAGATGTGCTTCATTATGCTCAGACATTTAAAATTTACTGCATAATTGATAAATGATTCGTTGCACATCATTTTTGTACCTTTGTGAACATTGCTCTACATTATCTGAGAATAAGTACAAGAAAATAAGATCTATCTGTTCTTCTCATGGTTTAAATTTTCTCTATGCTCTGCGTGGATATTTAGTAACTCTTAGTTTTGTTCAGTGCTATTACATTCACACGCGGTACCGAAATTTCTGACATTATTGTTGAATTGGTTTACTAGTGGCAACAAGGCTGCCTGTGAAAAAGAATGAAATGAAGATGTATTTCTGATAGAAACGTGTCTATTGTACATCTTCTGAGCTGGTTGCATGGCAATTATCAGTGTTCACTTCCCCAGTCCATTATAACTGACAGATTGACAGTGAGAAGTTTTTGTTTCAACCTTTTATATCAACTGTCACCCAAACGGACCCTTATAACATTTTTGTAGAATCGTACTTGTTGGCTCATTTATGCATTATCTTCATTCCGAAGTATATTTATTCAGTGATGTGCCTCTCTACCTGATGCTACATCTCCTTTTTTTCTTTGCAGACGCCCAAGGTCTACCCATATGACAACCTAAGAGTAGAGCTCGGTGGAGAACCTTAGGTTTTCTTGTGCAGATGGTGGCTCATGCATGTCTTATTATGTACCCTTTGCCTTTTAAAGTCCTCAACCATAGGAAATAATTGAGAATGTACCAACTTTCTCAACGAATAGCTGAAACTATTTCCTTCCAAGCAAATGAATTTCTTGTTGCATTGTGATTGGTACTATTTTTCGGTGCAAATTATAGCACTTATTGTCTTTACAATGATTGCATTGAAACTAGTTCTTGTTTGGTACACATTAAAATTTCTATTCTTATTCTTCTACTCATTTTCAACTACAGATTCTTCAATAAAATAATATTTTTCATCACATCAATAATTTTTCCTTTTTTTTCAGTCACACATTCTCCATCAATCTACTATTCCAGAATACATTCTTCCAAAATAATGTGGCTCAAAATAATATATGCAAGAATCGAGACAATCAAGAGGCAGACCTTAGTAGTATAAACTTTATCCCCATTTTCATTAATGTAAAATTGAAGATACATCTTTACTGATACTTCTCCTGCATCGTAGTAAAAACAAACATCAAAGAAAGTATTGAGGAAAATATAATAATCCAATTGAATCAAAAACGCAAAGCTACGAGTTCACCGATTTAATTCAACTTAAATCCTAAAATCTTAACCGGAAAACTCCAATGGGATTGTGAGAATAATTCCCAATAGAATAGAAATTAAAGAACAGCAATATTTTACCGGGGTTTGCGGCTTGAGTTCTGAGCTCTACGATGGAGAATGAATAACAGAGGCGACTAGCAATTAGGGTTTCTGATTAAAACCCAAGATAGGGGCAAATCCGGTAGCTTATAGAATGGTTGGGGCAAAAATGTCCCTATGCTGTTTACACACGTGGCAATGTGAGGTTATTATATGGGCGATTATATTTACCGACGTTAATTTATAAATACACCATAATTTAATTACATAATAAGTTCTTAACATATGTTCNGGTCACATTAAAATTTTCATTTTCGTTCTTCTATTCATTTTCAACCACATATTTTTCAATAAAATAATATTTTTCATCATATCAATAATTTTTATTTCTTTTTCAACCTCACATTCCTCATCAATGTACTATTCCAGAATACATTCTTCCAAGATAATGTGGTTCAAACACCTCCATTTTTTGAAGATAAAATTTTTTAGAGTAGTGATTAATGGGAGAATCTGTGGTGAAAAAGTTATGAAAAGTTTTAGATTTTTGTGTAATATTATTTTATTACAAGAATGTGTGGTTGAAATGAAGTAATAGAAAAAAATGAGAATGAGAATGAGGTAGAGAATGAGTTTCAAACATGGGCTTAATGTCCACAATTGGATGCCATTGTGTACCAATTTCTTTTTTGATTCAAATTTTTATTGGTAACAATTTTGAAACGATTTCTTGACCGAAATTCAACCCTTATAAATAGAGAACATGGCCTAGATATTGAAGACTCCTCTCTTGCCTCTTTATATACAATAATATCATCAAGAACAAGGGGTTAATTGCTATATTTTGAGAGAGGAGATCAAATCCTAGCAAGGAATTGAATGTCAATTATATCAAGATTTTGAAGAATTCAATTTTGGAATTGAAGATCAACATCTTTTACATTCTATCATGATCTAGATGATATTTTTCTATTATTTTACATGTAATTTATTTATTAATATGCTAGGTTAGATCCCTTTTTGTAATGGATGAAGGTGAATCCTATTATTTATTTATTTTAATTAAAAACTAGTAGTTTAGTTTATTTCTTGCATTTCTTGATTAATTTTACATACCCAGTATATTATTTAATTGCTTGGCCACCAATTAGATAATTAATTGCTTGTTGTAGTGTTGGGGAATTCAAAATAAGTTTAGAACACGACAAAATCAACAATATGCAATAGATGTTAGGAATAACATTTATCATGTGTGAAATCATATAGATAATATAAATTTTAATACATTCTAATCATTTAAATTTGGGTTAGGAATATGTTTGGGTCGTGGTTAGGATATAAGTAATTTGTCTTGAAAAAAAATTATATATCATAGTTTTATCGATTGTTAAAGTCGCATGAACGAAATTAGATTATAAATCAAGAATGAAAATAAATAGCAATAGACAGATTCAAAATCTAATACAATAATCCATAATTTGATAAAAACCCTTATTTTACAGTTTTTTAAGATTTAGAATAAATCAAATCAAAATTTCTTTTGTGTTACATATTTCGAATTTCATACATAATTAATAAACTTAAGTTTTACCTGTGGAAAGATACTCCCAACTCACTAAATTTACTGCTTGTCAACGATTCTGTACGCTTGCGGGTTTTGCACACATTTATTTGGTGCTGTTTTAAGGGAATACAATATTTAATTTACCTTTATTAATTTATATAGTATTGGAATTTTTCTTTTATTTTGTCTTAGGTTATTATTTACACATTTAATCTCTCTCTCTCTCTCTCTCACACACACACACACACACACACACACTCTCTCTCTCTCTCTCACTCTCTCTATCTATTTATTTATTTTCTGACAGTTTATGCAAGATTTTAAAAAAATCGAGCTTCTACCATTAGAACTCGAGACCGAAAGAACCTTTTGACAACGAAAAAAAATAAATAGAGAAAGAGACATGTCAGAAAATCAAAATCAAGTTCAGTTACCATCAGATGTACTAGAACAACCCGGTCCACCAAGAGAAGCTCTTAGGGATTATTTAAATCCCATACTTGCTTATGTGCAACCGGCTATTATTTATCCACCTTTTGAGCAAGCCAACTTTCACATTCGACCAGATGTTATCAACTTATTTCAGAATCTTTAGGATATCGGGTTCTTTGTAAAATTTACTGAAAATCCTCATGAACATATTCAAGCCTTCTTGACACTTTGAAAGTGATTAGTCATGAAGTTATGCCAGCTGCTGTCTTTTGAATGCGTCTATTCCCTTATACATTAAAGGAAGATGCACGATAACGGCTACACTTACTACTTCCTTGGAGCATCATTTCATGGAATGATATGGTGTAAAACTTTACATTGAAATTCTTCCTACCTTCTCGAGCCCATTAAATCAGAAATGAAGTCTATACATTCAAGCAAAAAGACCTCGAAAGCTATCTAGAAGAATGGGAAAGATTCAAGGATTAAGTCAGAAAGTGTCCTAATCTGGACATTCTTAAAAAAAGCTAAGGTATATTGATAAGTGTATTTTCTACACTTATTGGGGGCTTGAAAGTATAGAGTTTTATTGTTCTTTTAGCAAAATATTACCTACATTGTGTTTATATTTCATCATATAGGTAAAACTCAATGTTGGATGAATAACTGGAGAAAAGAAGCAAAATGTGTCAAGAAAGGAAAAATCCAAAGTAAGGGGGTCAAAGTCTACATTATATAAGTTGAGGAACTAAATTGCATGGATTTGAAAGATTGGAGGATTTGGAGAAATACAAGAATTAATTGGG
>CAIGRF010056961.1:3206-20863 GCA_903798235.1 Fraxinus ornus
AAGGTGGTATGTTGGTCCGACGGCCAAGGTGATCGGAGGTTGGGGATTTTGCCTTCAAATGTGGCGGCTTAGAGGTTGATGATTTTTTCATATTTGTGACTAATTTGCACATTTTTAAAAGTTTGAACCCATAATTGCAATTTATTCTTTATTTTTCTTTTCTTTTGTATTTGTTTTATTTCAATAGATTGGTAAAATGGTCAAAAAGGACGTTTTGCGCCAAAAATTAGAAAGATAAGGACACTCTGCACCAAGAAACGAAAGGTAGGGATGTTTTGCACAAAACTTTGTAAAGATAAGGACGTTTTGCGCTAATTACCCGCACATAAATATAAAACCAAGCCGAGGAGGAAAACGTCAAACAAATAGCAAACAACTTCCAACCACTCGAAGTTGATGTGAACATACCAACAAATTTCCAGCATCAACAAAATCGTCAATTATAGTTTTTTTATCCAATATTCCAACTAATTTAGTATATATTCGATGAAATTGTTTATTTTGTGGCCACTATGAGATCATGTGTCCAAATTACCCTATGCATAGAGTTTGTCATTATGCTGCAGAAAAGGCATTTTGAATTATTGAAGACATATATGTTGCAGGGATGATGGATAGGTATCTCTAGACCGACATAAAGTCGACTAAACACAATATATTATTACACAAATGGGGTTGAAGCATAATCAATTAGAACTAGTAGGTTTGGACATGATTCGGGTTGGAACCAAAACCGATCAAGTTGGTTTTGATAAACCAAACTGATTCAATTCAAATGTTGAAATCCAACCAAAACAAATCAAACTATTTTGAGTCGTTTTGGTTTGATTAGTCGATTTAAACATTTGACTAGGTAAAAAAAATGTCTACGTATTTTGGTTAAAAAAAATTGTTTGCGCGCGCACGCACACACACATATTCGATTTTTCCAAAATCATCCTATATATTCGATAGTTACCAACAAATAATTACATCAAAATGAAAAACGCGTCTACAATCAAAATTTGGAGTTTACAATAAATAATCATTCTCCGTGTTTTTCTTTTCTTTTGGAATTTGGAGTTTTGGTAGGAAAAGTGATGACGGTAAATAAATTAATTGAGTAATAATTAGTTTTGTACTTTTATTATTTTATTTTTTAAGTTTAAATATTTTATTTTTTAAGTTTAAACATATGAAATTTAAAATGAAAAAAATATTAGCGGGTTGGTACGACGACCGACTCGAATCGACTTTTTAATGGTTAAAATTAACTGAATCAAACCAATGTTTTGGTTCAAACCAACCAGACTTGGTTTGGTTTGGTCAGTTTGATCAATTTTTCGATTTTCTATCCACCTCTAAGAACTAGCTTATCTTTTCACCCTTATGACTTGTCGTTAAAAAAAGCGTAAATTAAGATCAAACGCGTACTTTTTGTACTATGTAAGAAAGAACAATTCAAAAATAAAAAAAGTGTCCCTATAATATGGTAAAAGTTTAGACACTAGTGTGTCTCATAAATGTTATAATAAAAGACAAATCATGAACTATTTGTTGTTCAACACAAACAAAATAGTAGATCTAGTGCAGCAATTTTATTGTAAAAGCTTGATTTTGCTTGCAATAATGCAAAGAGTAGTCCTCTTCGTGTTTGGAATATTAACTCTAGTGACCAACAAAAATACGTGGACGTCGTAATCTTTTGTAATCTACGTTATAATACTTATTTTGAATAGTTTTTAGTAGGTTTTAATATCGATTATATTTGTGTTTATCTCATTTGATAATTTGGAAACACAGGGAAAAAAAAAAGAAAGAAAGAATAAATACAAGAAATTATTATGTCAATAAGTACTTTTTTCTCTCCTTATAAGTAAACATGCTAAACATCTAACACATAACAATTCTTACTTTACTAGCATATGCATTTCTAATTTAGATTATTAAAAATTTACAAATTTACTTATAAGTTAAGCGTAGCTTAATATGGGTGTCCTCGATAGATATTTTAATGGATTTTGAAAGTTCTTCTAAATTCAGATGTCTCCAATAAAATTTTTAATGGATTTTATTAAAATCTAGGTGTCTCAGTTGAGATTTTAATTAATTTTAAAAGATTATAAATTCTAATGAGAATTTAAATAGATTTCTACGAAATTTATAAGAATTTCATTAAAAATGGTAAATTTTCAAAAGAGTTTGTTATGATTATTTTTAAAATTGAAATTCATCCAAATATTTTGAAATCTTTGCTAATGAAATCTTTATAAATCCACGATTTACCAAAGATACCTAGATTTTATAGGATTTCATTAAAATCTCGATAGAGAACACTCCGTAAATCAAGTTTACATACTTAGCATAAAAATAAGTGCTCCTTTTCAAGACAGAAGAAGCTTAAAAATAAGTAAAAAAAAATGTTGGGCCATGTTGGAAAAAGGCTAAATGTATTATCATCGTAATTTTTATTTGTTGCTCCATATTTTAATTTTACTTAAAGGTCTTCAACTTTTGTTTATTATAATACTTATATTTCTAACTTTTTTTTGTCGAATTTTTATCTTCAACTTTTTATTAAATAGCCATTCTAGTTGTTGAAGATGATTTATGGAAAGATATTTTTTGGTTTGCCTTGAATTGGATGGAAAAATAATTTGTCCCACTTTTGCATTTGTTATTTTCTTTTTCAATATGATGAGAAAATAATTCGTTTTATGTCCTCTCAACATCATTCTTTTATCGAAATCGTTATTAAAGACTAGTTAGGCTAATTAATAAAAGGTTGATGTTAAGAATGCATTGAAAAAAGTTAGGGACTTGGTGGTTATAATAAGAAAAGATTGTTCCTAATGATAATTTTCGGGGGAAAAAAGGAGTCCCGTTAGAATGGCATAAAATTCTTATTTACCTTTCATATTTTTATATAAAAAAAATACAAATACAAAAGTGCGACATTATTTTTTCTTGTCATTCAAAGCATACTAAAAAAATATTAAGATAGAAAAAGACAAAGTGCTAATTAGTAAAAGATTGATAATAAGAATATGATGAAAAAAGTCGAGGACGAATGTGTGCTAAAATGAACAAAAACTAGGGGCCTTTAGTAGAATTAAAAAGTGGTGCCTTCAAAAGAAATTGTTGTATCAATTTAACCACAATAAAAGTATTTGAATTCTCAAACACAAATTGCTTAAATTACTTATAAGTATAATTCATCGAAACATGAATTACAAAATCATAACCTTACTTTTTTACTTAAAAAAGCTCAGCTTTTCTTCAAGGACACACAACAATTATATACACTAATTAATTACAACGGGTTCTTGCTTGGATCAACCAAAACTTGCTCTATAGAACTATAGAAGTGGGCTCTACAGTTCACATTCTGTCCCATAGATTTCCATTGCCAAAAATAAAGAAATCTCAATCATCAGTGAAAGGCTTGGAGAAGAAAACAACATAATTTTTACTTCCCCTATAAAATCATGAATTTTCGTGTATTATATAATTAATGTACGTGTAGGAAATACTGCGATTGGCAGGTCATTGACTTTCTAGACATATATTAGACCTTATTGAGCCCCCGTTTGGTGCACATTATTTTCAAAAGAATGTATTTTTTTGGTTGATGTGATGGGGAATATGTAGTTGAAAAAGAAGGAAAAGTTATTGATGTGATGAAAAATATTATTTTATTGAAGAATGTGTGGTTGAAAATGAGTAGAAGAATGAGAATGGAAAAAAAATGTGGCCCAAACAGGGGCTCAATATTATGCAGGGGCGGACCTACTTGAGGACCAGTGGAGGCAATTTTCAAATTTCTCGATTTTTCTTCAGATTTTTAGATTTTTTTTTAGTTTTTTGTCCAGGTTTTTTTAGGTTCTCAGATTTTTTTTCCAAGGTTTTTTGGTTTAACNCTTCAGATTTTTAGATTTTTTTTTAGTTTTTTGTCCAGGTTTTTTTAGGTTCTCAGATTTTTTTTCCAAGGTTTTTTGGTTTAACCCCCACTAAACTTCATTCCTGGATCCACCCCTGATATTATGGATAGTATTTATACCTTTTTTAAGCTATATAATATCGTGCAATTTTTCGTATCAATTATTGGTTACTACCCTAAAAAATATGAAGGGATGTATTTTAACACCCACTTATTAAATGGTATAAAAAAAATACAAAAATGAGCTTTATATTGATAAATTTGAAGTTAAATAGTTCATTTTTTCTCAATAGACTTATTCTTTGTACTGTTATATTTATTAGAAAATGCAAGCAAGCAAAAAAGATAACAAAATCATCAATTATATGATTTTTTCTTTTATCATTTCTTCTACTCTGTGGTATTCATTCATTTCTACCTATATTTATCTAAGAGTAATTTTATTTAATCCCATTATAATTGCAACCCCAGTTTAGATGCGCTAGATGATAGACCATCTAGACTGTAATTATAATCCCATTGAGGTTACGTAGCATTATTTTTATTTAAGCTAGCTATAAAGTCGAAGGGAACTAACAAGGAAGGTCTCAACCTTTACACAATATTGCACTTCAGTTCATAAACTTTAAAAAGGAATGTTTGTTTCTCCAACTCTTATTGCATCCTTGATCCAAGAGACAACTGAAGCCCTTACATATTAACACGATGCGTACATTCAATCTCTTTTCGAAATAAGATTGGTTAACACTTAACTTCAAAAGAAAAAAAAATGTAAAAACAAGACCACGTACTCACCTTAGTAGCAATTGGATATTGAGTTACTCTTCTTATTAATGTTGTCATTTTAAAACGGAACATAAGAGTGCATTTGATTTGCTGTTTTTAATTTTCAATTTTGCAAAACATACAATACTTACTTTGTCTAATATTTTCAAAAATGCACTCATAACATTTTTTTGACATTTTGAGTATTTGCCATGAAAACTCTGAAAACATGCAAAACGTGAGTAATAAGCGTTTAAATAAAATCAAATGTATTTTCTAGTTTTTTGTTTTAATAAAACAAATTTTCAGAATGACACAACAAACGTGTCTTTAACATTTTTAAAACAAGCTCTCAAAACAAAAAATTGAAAATGAACTCAAAACTAAAATACAAATCAAATGGACCTTAAGTTTTTAATATGTTATTAAAGCTCACTAAACTCAAAAGAGCATTTCGATTTGTTTAAAACTTAAATGAGCAATCGAATTTCGAGATTAGTATTCTCAAAAGAATCACCATCTTTCGAGAACATATTAATAGTATAATCAGTTGGTCGTGATGGTAATTGTAGCGATGGTTGGATGTGGGCATGATGGAGTGTAAGAGCGCGAGTGGTAGCGCGGGAGATTTCTCCAAATTTCAACTTTTTTCCATATCCCCTTACTCACCTTTCATGTTTCAATGTTACTTTTCTTTTGTTCCTTATGATACTAAAGATAAATGTTAGTAATCTATACATGTAACAAGAATGGAAAAGTTGATTCCTGATTTATACACCCCAGCGATGAATAGGGAATGTAGAAGCGACGGTCTCCAACTTTCATGTGTATTACATTTTCGTTACACACCATTGTCTACCAAAATGTGTGGGTTTCGATTTTTTTCCTTATTTTTTTCTTTTTCACACCGATAACTACAACCTATTCAAAGCCCATCTACGCGTGCTAAGCATATTGAAGTGTTTATTTTTATAGATTGTTTAAATTATAAATAAATAGAAATAAATGATAAATAAGTATGTGAAACCCACAAAAAATATATGAATAAAAAGTTATTTGATTGATTATAAATAGTTGCCAAGCAAGGGCAATCACCCCCCCACCCCCCACACATTTTCCAGGCTTGTATTTTGCCCGAAGATTCTGAAGCTCCATTAAGATGAGCTACAAAAATGAAGAGGAATAGATGATAGGCCGTCTATCCAAACCCATGACAACTCCCCTATAAAACCCACTAACTACAGTTCTATCCTATCATCACCAACGGTCGATCCATTTGTAGCAACCCTAACTTCTTGTATTCTCTGCCTTCAGAGTTCATCGATGATGGCAACGAAGTTGGATATTTAGGAATCCTTTTGAAATTTCTGTGTTGAAATAGATTTGGTTTAAGGGGAAAAAAATACTAATATAATAGTGACGATACTAAGCCCCTGTTTGACACCCATTTAATGAGAATGAGAAATTTTGGAATAGTGATTGATGGGAGAATGTGTGGTGAAAAAGTGATGAAAAGTTTAGATGTGTGTGTAATATTATTTTATTTGGAGAATGTGTGGTTGAAAAGAAAAAGGCGAAAAAAACTATAAAACCCACTAACTACAGTTTTATCCTTTCATCACCAATGGTCGATCCACTTGTAGCAACCCTAACTTCTTGTATTCTCTGCCTTGAGAGTTCATCGGTGATGGCAACGAAGTTGGATATTTAGGAATCATTTTGAAATTTATGTGTTGAAACGGATTTGGTTTAAGGGGAAAAAAAAAAAGTAATATAGTAGTGACAATACTGAGTGTGTAAATTATTTCCAATAGCTTTCCAATATAGATAAAAAGTACGAAAATCTTGGAAATGTACATCGATACATAAAACTCTGATTAATCAGGCAAAAAACATGAAAAAGAGAATCCACCCAAAAATAAAAATATGTAACCGTTAGTCATTCTAATATTCGATTGGACTTTTAGGGAGAAATTGTCATATTGATGGGGAGGGTGGCGTGTGGTGATGGGGATGGGGAGGGTTGAGTAAAATCGTCCATTAGGGACTTGAGTCTATTGAAATAAATGGGACGTAAATGTTACTTTTAAAAGTTGAGTACCAAACTGCAATACACATGAAAGGTTTTTTTTACCTCAACACCGGTACTTAATTTATGTTAAGTACTTAGGTGACATGATAACTACAATAGGTGGTGGGAGATAATGATTGGTTACAAAATTGATACACTATATATTGTAATGTGTCACATCATTTGGTGGTTAGTATAAACTACTAAATTTCATTTTAAAAAGTTAATTTTATTAAGAGAAATAGTATAAACTTTATTAAGTTGATCTATATTTTCATCTTTATTCGATATAAGATTTTATCTCTTAATAT
Source organism: Fraxinus ornus (assembly GCA_903798235.1). Lineage (NCBI taxonomy): Eukaryota > Viridiplantae > Streptophyta > Magnoliopsida > Lamiales > Oleaceae > Fraxinus > Fraxinus ornus. Next base: position 10,273 of record CAIGRF010056961.1, read on the forward strand.
GTCCTGCAAAATGGTGACCGTTGAACAAACCAATCTTGAAATTCGCATTTTCATTTTTTTAGTCTTAATCGAATTGAATTACTCGTCAAAATTTAATGAGTTTTGATACCATATTAAGATTTGAGGTTTTATCTTTAAAGATGAACTTTATATATATTATCGAAATTTTTTGTTAGATAAAAAAGTCAAGGTTATAGCAAGTTTACAATATTTAATTTGTTTAATTTTTTCTTTGCTTCCAAGTATTAACATATTAGATCATCAATAAATCACCATGTAAGCGTAACACGTGTGTTGCACATTCAAGTAAGTCGTTATGTTTGTAAAGATAAAACATACATATAATGTGTTAATTCAAAAACTCCTTACCGTTGGGATCAAGGATGAGAAAAATAAATTTATTTTCAAAAAAGTCGAGTTCTGACAATTCGACAAATCATCCAATTAGACCCTCCTCTCACTTATTCATTTGCTTAAGATCTCGAGATTTTCAATCGCTCTTTTGAATGAGAATGAATAGTATATGAATGACGGTTCTTAAACAAGGGAGCTAAAGGCCATGACCTAAATGCTCCTTTTTAAAGCTCAAAGTTACCGACTAAAGATCAAGGACCTTCACTGATATTTCCCATTTAAATCAATCAAAATCTATGCACCAGTCTCGGCATGTATCATCATAATCATCATCATTGCTCTTGTTCTATCTCTCTCTCCATTTCCATATTTTCTGACTTTCTTCTGAAATCCCATCCCACCTTCCAAATCACCATTTTTCTGCATATATACGTATATATACAATTACACAAAATCCCATAGGATGCAAATTCATTATTAGAATTCAGTATCGGGTTTTGTTTTTGTTTAATTCTCTCTGAAGTCTTCATATTTGACAACTCGATCGAAGATCCGCTGTTGTTTATTATAATCCATGTATATACAATATTCTAGTTTCGGGTTGGAAATTTAGAAAAAACAAAGTCAAAGGCTCGAGGGTTTTCTGAATTTTGGTTTTTGAGGAATGCTATATTTGAAGCAACCGATTGGGGTGATGATGGGGTTTAGGAATTTGAGACAAAAGTAAACAATTTTACATTTAAATTGAATGCCGGTGTGATTGATTCCCGAGCCAGAGGCTCGGGGATCGGAGAACCACCGCCAATGGATGACGTGCCGATGAATGTGGAGCAGCAATTGCAGGAAGTACAACCGGATTCTCCTCCACCACCGCCTCATGGGGGATTTATGAAGAAATTCAGACTCTATGAAACTCGATCGGTATAATGTTTAAAGTCGTTTGCAACTTTTAGGCGTTTTATTGATTTAAAAATGCAATCTTTGATTCTTGTACTGTTTCCGGAATTCAAAATGTGGTGTTTTAAGGCTTTTGTAGATCAACATGAACTACATCGGTAAATTCGTATAATCACTTTGAAATATTAATTTATAGAGGCTAGTATAAGTTAATGTTAGCAGTTGGGTTAGGATGTGGCTGGGTTTCGAATTTATTACATGGCAGTTAATTGAAGAGCTAACCAAATACTTGATTGACCGAGTTTTCAGATTTTTTATGGAACATACACGAGATTTAGTTTGAGTTGTCAAATGAGTCGGTTTTAAAATTTTTGTCTTTTTGAATTGCAGTGCTGGAGGTTAGTTTAGTAAATAAGCTGGACACACGTGCTATATCTTCCACGTGCTAGGAATTCACAAGTTTGTATTGAAGACTTGTTTTTCTACATGTATCAGCATTAACAGTGTACTAAAATATAATCATTCTCTTAAGTTCTCCTTAGCTTTTATTGCTCTCTATTTGTTGCATAGCGGTGAAATTAGGAAGTAAAAGAAAAGGCAACTGCACGTTAGACATTTGTATATCATGTGTTATTGGATAGCACAGTGGATTTGTCTTCTTTTTATACTTCCTCAAGTTCCATTATTTACATAGTAATGTGCAAATTCAATTTTTTCTCCTACTTTCCAATGTATAAGTTTTCTTATTTTGGATTGCAGAAATTCTATTTGGTAGGAAGGAACCAAAGTAGAACATACTGGAGAGTGTTAAAAATTGACAGGTTGGAACCTTCCGAGCTTAACATTCGTGAAGATTCTACGACATATACAGAGAGGGAGTGCTCTGACCTGTTGAGAAGAATACACGAAGGAAACAGGGCTACAGGAGGACTTAAGTTTGTCACTACTTGTTATGGCGTTGTTGGTATGTAGATGAAGAGATCTTATGATTTCCTCCACATGAGGCTGGTAACCCTGATTTTTCCATTCTCTTACTGTCTTTTTTTTTCCTTCTTCTATCTTTCAGGGTTCATTAGATTTCTGGGGCCTTATTACATGGTACTCATAACAAAAAGAAGGCAAATTGGTGCAATCTGCGGTCACAAAGTTTACGCTATCTCTAAAAGCGAGATAATCCCTCTTCCAAATTCTGCAGTGAGATCCACCATGGTTAACAATAAGAATGAAAACAGGTTAATGCTTTTCTGTTGAACATTTCGTTTTCATATATAATCTTTAATCACAAAGAAATGCAGTGCAAGTTCTTATGGTCTTTCATTTGAATTTCGTGGACATTTTTTGGTTATGTTCGATTGGTATCACTTGAGATGTGATGAAAGCCTGCTCTACCATAGGTGAGAGAGTAGTGCTGGAACATACGTATTATTTTTCTCTATCAACCTCTCACTTCGGCATTCCTTATAATTGGTCGATTTTCAATAGTACTGCCTGTTACATTATATTTGTTTTATTCCTGATAAATACCTCCAGCCAAAAGAAAACTAACTGCCTGTTTGGGAGCCATTAATTCCACATTTTAATGAAAAATATAAATGTTGCAACAGTAAGGTGAACATTGATCCAGCCGCAATATTTGAAAAATGAATGGCAGCCGTCTTTTTTTAGTTTGAAATGTCAAAATTGTCCAATTTATGACAATTGAATGCAACAAGTTAGGGGCATTATGGTCTTTTCACCAAATTTTTTAATTGACTGCAGATAACACAGTCGAACATGGCTACCAAAGTGGGGCCCACTCACTGTATAACGGTCGAATTTTTATTTTCGAAGAATGGCGTTCAAACAGGGGCTAAATATAAAAACTATAGAGAAACTATGCACTTTGAAGCATGGGTACAATACTACATATTAAGTCGATAATAGGTAGTATGATTTGAGTTGAGATTTCATTGCATTCTTTGCCTAATTGCCTCTACATGTTAGCTTTGCGAAAGAGTAAGTGTTATTGCTGATTGCCATTTCAGGTTATAGGATGAAAATTTTCATGTTCTCAAAATTGATCCTAGCTTTAAATTTCGATTTTCATTGACAACTACTATTCACAAAAGAGCAGTTGATGAACATGTTTGTTTTGTACCTTGTAAATTATTATTCTTTTCCATGTCTTCTGCACCAATCACTTTCCCTTGAAATTTAAGCTTGATTGTTGTTACTAACAAGTACTGTACTACTTTTATGGTTGTGTAGGTACAAGAAACTTTTGTGGATGGTTGATCTTACTAGGGATTTCTACTTTAGTTACTCCCACCATGTGATGAGAAGTCTCCAGAAGAACGCGTGTGATAACAAGACAGGACAAGTCTTATATGAAACTATGTTCGTCTGGAATGAGTTTCTTACTCGTGAAATGCGAAATATTCTGCAGAACACTATTTGGACTGTTGCATTGGTTTATGGCTTCTTTAAACAGGTTAGCTTCTGTGACTGTCTTCACGAGTTGCTGTTTGTCCGTTGTGTTACTTTGCCCAAGTTATCTGGTGTATTTTTTCATGATTCACCAGTTCTGTCATGAGTTTTTCTGTTACTCTTTACTCTCCTCATTCTGATTACTTGTAGCACTGGCACATTTATAATATTACCACCTGCATTTGTTGCAAGCACTAACAGCTTGATGTGTTGTTCATTGCTTATGCTTGGTCAATCCAGGCTACACTTCCTATATCAGGGCGGGAATTCAAGCTGACTCTAATAGCAAGACGTTCACGGCATAATGCTGGAACAAGGTCAGAAGGCAAATATAAATGTGATAAATATAATCATGTTATCCGTTACTCATTAAAGTTGTGCACTTTCTCCAAAGTGTACGTTTTCCCAAAATTTGCCGCAAACCTCTATGAGATTTTTAGTAAGTGTTTACATAGTCTTCTTTTGTCTAAAGAAATGATACATTGAAATAATGAGTCACTATTGAGATCGACACATATGATAATGTTATGATCAGTCCATCTTTTTTATATGATTTCCAAACATATGTGTCTATCTATGTATATAGTTTATATGTTAAGGATTACTTTCTCCTAGGCATTACTCATTTGGGCACATATATTGCCTATGGTCCAGTTGGACTATATTTATTTAATTGTTCACATTATTGTCAATGGGAGATTCTGTGTAATAGGCTTTTTAAAGGGAATCAATCTTTTTATTTATGACTTCCAAAGAAAATTATCAATTTAGCATTTGCATACAGTTACATATTATCCTAGACTTAATGTTATTCTATCACTGCACTCCTTTTGTTTCCTTATCGATGCCTAATTCAATCAATCTTTTTGCTCTCCTCCCAAAGCGAACACACAGTTTCTTTTCCCTATTTCTTGTTTTCTGCCTTCTATAGACCTTACTCCCAAATCACCAATTAACCATCACTACGACTAGTAAGCTGCCTGCCACCTACCATTGCCAGTGAACCTACAAAATCACAGATGCTATCATTGCAATCACGTACATGCCACCATGACTATTAGTCCCATCTCTGCCTTTTCAGTGAAATCATGAACCAAAACCCTTAAATGACATCTAAACTGTTGTCAACCTGTTGCCTTCAAAGCTCTGAGCCCAGATCCACTGGATTCATCACATGATCGCAATCCTTGTTTTGTCAAACTTCCATGCCCTGTACTGATCCTCAATATTGCTAACATCACAAGAGGTCAAAAGGCTACTAGTATGATAAGAGTTCCGAAATAGCTACCATGCACTGCTATAAGCCACATGTTGAATCTTTTAATATTTGCCATTTTGCATCAGAGACGGAGAATTCATGTTGGAAATTGATGGACAGGTACTAAATATGAGTGGTAGTGCTGTAAGACATGGTTGTATTAGTCTTTGTATACAGGAGGCTGGTAATGGAGGTTTCCCTTGAAGATTCTTCTTCATTTGTTTTGTTCTTAAACTTCTTCCTTTTGGTTGTTGTGGTATTTGTTTTACTGGTGATTTTGTTTGACTAGTTGTAATAAGTTTATAGTGGTGATGGTGCTTCATTCTGCTGTTGGTGGTGCACTGCTGGTGTAATTTTTGGATTGCTTGCTAAATGAGGAGGATGATGAGAAAGGGAAGAGTTGACTCCTTTTTTCTTTTTTCATTTGTCAATTGACTACTTGCACACATGAACAAGAATAAAATGGAATGTAATGGAGAATCGAAGTCTCTACTGAAGATCCATGTCAAACCAGATAATTCAAAGGAAACAGACTGATAGGTTCCTTACCCCGAAGCTTCCGGATTTCCCCGTTAATGCTGCTGATTAACCAATTCCTCCTGCTGAATCTGCAAGTAGCAAGAGAGTTCCACAATCAGTTCCCAATTGAGGATTTAGAAGTTAGCTTGCTAATGGAATAAGGGAAACTTTGATTTAATGTACTCAGTAAGGAATTTAAAGGAACGTGTATATTCTCTGAAGAAATCAATATGAAGTGACAAGTTCTAGGCTATTAGAGAGGCCCAGTCTCTCCTCCCTCCCTCAACTAACTGAATTATTCGATGCCCTCTACTTTCCCCTTTCCCTCCATTTTATTTACATTCCCTAATACAACTATTACATTTTTACCCTTGGGTAACTAACTACTCTGCTGACTTGGCAACTCCCTTTCTTCTTGCATACGTGAACCGGATTGGGGCCTATCAATACCCGCCGCCCCGAAATCCACCTTGTCCTCAAGGTGGAAGCAAGGAAATTGTAGCTAACTGTCTCAAAAGGCTCCCAGGTTGCCTCAAAATCAAGTAAATTCTTCCACTTGATTAGGACATCCGGACCACCAGCCACGTGATCAGGATTAGGCCGTACGCCAAGAACAGACTCAGGTTCCAGAATAAACTCCCCATTTGCTGACAATTGGGGAGGAAGAGAAGAAACCGGCTGCAAGTTACCAATGGACTTACGGAGCTGGTATACATGAAAAACCGGGTGGATGGCCGCTGGGGGAGGAAGTTTTAACTTGTATGCTACCTAACCAATCTTCCACTCCACTTCGAAGGGTACATAATATTTCGGAGACAACTTCTCAAAGGGTCGTTTAGCCACAGATTTCTGGCAGTACGGGCAAAGTTTGAGATAGACTAAGTCCCGAACTGCAAATCGAATGTCCCGACGTTGCCCATCTGCAATCTCTTTCATCCTTAACTGGCCCTAGAAAGTTGCACCTGTAGTTCTTTCAAAACCTCATCACGGTCTAGCAAGAGCTGTTCCACTGAAGAGTTTGCAGTCATCCCCTTCTCAAAGGGAAGAATTAGAGGTGGCTCTCGTCCATACACAATCTGGAAAGGAGTGTGCTTGGTAGCCGTATGGAACGAAGTATTATACCAAAATTCAGCCCAGTGTAAGTACTGGCTCCATGCCTTGGGTTTGTTCGAAACAAAACACCACAAATAGGTCTCCAGACACCTGTTTACTACCTCCGTTTGCCCATCGGATTGGGGATGATAAGCGGTGCTGTATTTAAGGGCAGTACCATGGGCTTTGAAAAGAGCGGACCAAAATGTGCTCATAAATATCCTGTCTCGATCGGAGACAATGGAATGAGGCATTCCATGGAGCCGTACCACCTCACGGATAAACACCTGAGCAACTATGGGGGTCGTAAAATGGTGCTTTAATCCAATAAAGTGTCCATATTTACTCAGACGATCCACCACGACTAAGATAGTATCAACCCCCCCGATCGCGGCAAGCCCTCAATGAAGTCCATTGAAATATCCTCCCACACTAATTCGGGAATCGGCAACGGCTGCAACAGTCCCCCAGGGGACAACGCCACATAATTGTTTTGCTGACAGACAACACTCCGCAACATAGTCCTTCACCCTTTTTTTCATCCCCGACCAAAAAACTTCTCTAGCAACACGCCGGTAGGTCTTAAGAAACCCGGAATGGCCACCAACCTTGGCATTATAGCATTCCTGCAACATAAGGGTTACAAAAGGCGAAGTACTGGGCAACACCACTCTTCCATGGTAGCATAAAGTATCATCCACCAGAGCATATCCTGTCTTTGTAGTGATTCCCTCCAGTAGGTCCCTCACAATTTTTCCCAGTACCACATCTGTAGCGACCTCTTTCCTAATCTCCTCCAGTTGAAGGATTGTAGGAGTAGTTATAGCCAGTAGGTTCACCATTGGCTGAATTCGAGAAAGAGCATCGGCGGCTTTGTTCTCCAGCGCAGGGCGATACTGAATATCGAACTGATATCCCATCAGCTTTGTTAGCCATTTCGGATGATCTTCACTCACCAAGCGCTGCTCTAGTAAAAATTTCAAACTCCGTTGATCAGTTTGGACCACGAAGTGCCTGCCCAGCAGATAATGCCGCCACCGTTGAATAGCGAACACCACCGCCATCAGTTCTTGCTCATAAATCGAATGCTGCCTGACACTCTGGGGAAGTACCTTGCTGAAAAAAGCAATTGGGTGATTATCTTGCATCAAAACCGCCCCCAAATCGTGACCGGAAGCATCAGTTTTCACCATAAACTGCTTCGAGATATTAGGTAGCGCGAGCACTGGAACACTGATCATGGCAGCCTTGAGGGCCTGAAATGCAGTCTCTGCGTTCCCTTCCTAACGGAATCGATCCTTCTTCAGCAGCTCAGTCAACGGCCATGCAATCTTGGCATATCCCGACACAAAACGCCGATAATAACCGTTGAGTCCCAAAAAACCCTAAAGCTCCTTGAGAGTGCGAGGACTGGGCCAATGAACCATCGCTTCAATTTTTGACTGATTAGCTGAGACCCCATTTTCAGAAATCACGTGGCCTAAATACTCCACTTCGGTTTGCCCGAACAGACACTTCTTCTCATTGGCGTACAAGTGGTGGTCATACAACATGCCCAATACAGTGTCTAGATGCTGTAAGTGTTCCTCCAACGATTTACTATAAACCAGGATGTCATCAAATAATACGAGGACAAACTTCCTCAAGTAAGGTCTGAATACTTCGTTCATTAAATGTTGGAAGGTTGCGGGGGCATTGGTTAACCCAAAAGGCATGACCAAAAATTCGTAGTGCCCCTCGTGGGTGCGAAACGCAGTTTTTGGAATGTCTTACGGCCGAACTCTGATCTGGTGGTAGCCAGATTTTAAATCCAACTTCGAAAACACCCGAGTCCCATGTAACTCATCCAACAGCTCATCAATAACAGGAATAGGGAAACGGTCAAGCACCGTCACCTTGTTGAGCGCTCGATAATCAACACAAATCTCCAGCTACCATCTTTCTTCTTTACCAGCAGTACTGGGCTTGAGAAAGGACTGAAACTTGGCTGGATAATTCCCGCAGTTAGCATGTCCTTGACCAGTTTCTCAATTTCATTTTTTTGAACGTACGGGTATCGATAGGGTCGTACGTTGACTGGAGCTGACCCTGGCTGCAAGAGAATGGTATGATCCCGTGCTCTCGGGGGTGATAATTCATTGGGCCATTCAAATATCTGATGGTGCTTACGGACTAACTCCTTAACAGAACCGTGAACTTCACCCGCATTCGTCTCCAGTTCCACACCCAGGCTTCCTAACTCCAACAAGATGCCCTGTTCCCCATCCTTACACGACTTAATCAGTGACTTCAGCGACACCTGTGTTTTATCCAGACTGGGATCTCCTTGCAGCACAATAGGTTCTCTGCCAATTTTGAAACGCATGGTCAGGGTGCCCCAGTTCACTTGCATTTTCCCTAGTGTCTCGAACCACTTCATCCCAAGAATTACGTCTGTACAACCCAACTGTAGAGGTAAAAAGTCTTCGACCTCTTCAATATTTGACAACGACACGACCATACCCTTACATATTCCTCCTCCTTTAACCGACAATCCAGTCCCCATTAGTACCCTGTAGTTGGCTGACCGCGTAATAGGCAATTTCAACTTCTGGACAAGCTCATTCGAAATAAAGTTGTGGGTAGCTCCAAAGTCAATGAGAACTACCACCGACTTTCATAGTTTTTGGTGCAGAAAGGCCTACCACTGATTTGATAGATAATTCCACCGCTTCTTCCATTGGCTGGTCCTCTTCCTCCTCCACCCCTTCTATTGAAAAATCATTTTCAGCTTCTTGCACTAAAAGCACTTGGAGCTCCCGGTTCTTGCATCTATGACCCGGAGCGAACCGCTCGTCACAACGGTAGCATAACCCCCTTTCTCGCTTCAGCTGTAGCTCGGCGTCAGTCAACCGCCGGAAGGGTGGCGCCGCCTTAACCGGTGGCATAGGTCGCTGATTCGCGACGGCAGGGAGGTTGGGTGGTTCGCTTGCGTTGGGCACAAAGGGCTGAATCTGTTGATTGATCGGAAGAGTTTGGATCCCCCCCTTTTGATTTAATCCCCCATAATTGAGGCTGATTCCCATTGGGCCGGCCGTTGGGTAGCTGCCCCCAATAGTTTTAGTCCGTGTTGGGCCGCCTATTGATTGGGCCTGTTTGAGGGATTGATTTCGGTCTTCCACTCGTTGGGCCAATTCCATGATCTGGCCCAATCCTTGTGGCCTCACCATCCTCACTTCAGCTCGAATTATGGGGTTCAGTCCATTGATGAAGTTTCCTTCCAACACCGCATCTGGGATCTCCGGCAAAGGCGCAGCCAATAACTCAAACCAACGGCGATAATCCCTTACGGATCCCTCTTGCTTTAATGCCAAAAATTTCTCCAGTACACTCCCATCTTGCGACGGCCGGAATCTCTGTAATAGCAGAATTTTGAGGTCTTCCCAACTGGTGAATGGGTGCCGTCCGTTCTCCCATCGATACCACGCAAGGGCCTCCCCTTCAAAACAAATCGCGGCACCCTCAATCTTTTCCCAATTAGTGAATTGATTGATGTTAAAATATCTCTCTGACCTCAGTACCCACGCATCTGGCAATTCCCCGTTAAAATTGGGCATGTCCAACCGACGACTGCCGTGGTCCATCCGTCCTCCTCCTTCTCGATAACTCCTTTCGCCAGTACCCCCTCACAGATCCGGTGAGGGATTGGGAACATCCGAACTCATTGTTGGTTCGGGGTGAATTGGTCGTAGTCCCCTTTTCTTTCCTTCCATTCTCCTGTTCACCCCACTTCATCAGTACCAAATCCAGCTTCTCCATCATTCCCACCATGTCTCTCTGAAGCTCCTTTTTCATTTCACCCACTTCCTCCTGTAGCACATCAAACCTCGACTCCAATTGCCCAACTCGATCAACTATCGTCATACTCCCAGATCTTAATTGCTCTGATACCAAAATGATAGGATCCTTACCCGAAGCTTCCGGATTTCCCCGTCAATGCTACTGATTAACCAATTCCTCCTGCTG